>JAAALK010000086.1:5281588-5464088 GCA_019279435.1 Zizania palustris | reverse complement strand
AGGTACCTACAGTGTTAAGATATTAGATAAGCATTTGCGAGCAAAGATTGTTGCATGTGTCGACCAAGGCAAAAGCTTCGTAGCATACCTTCGGAGGACCCGTGAGGCAAAATTGTCGGATCCTCCAGAACTTCGTACATCCGGAGGATATCGTTGATGTCATCTCCCGAAGTCCTCTCCAGCGCGTTTTCCGCTGGGGGCTCGACTTCCACCGTGATCACCCCGGTTACAGGTGATTTGGGGGTGGCAGAGTCCGGCTCCAAGTCTACAACAACGGGCGCGGGGGTGCGTGACGGGTCTACCTCTGCAACCTCCCGAGCAGAAGCTTCGGCTGAGACTCCCGCCGCATCTTCGTTCCCCTCTAGGAGATAATTCTCGAAGGTCACCGCCAGTTGGGCATTCGAGTCCTCGGACTCCTCCGAGACCGAGCTCTGAACGTCCAGGGAAGAAGCGGACGAAGCAGGAGTCAGCTGCGGAGGGATCTTCGCCACCTTCTTCTTCTTAGGTGGCGTCTTGCTGACCTTCTTGGGGGGGATCGGCGACGGCCTTCCATTTCCGAGGGGCTGCTCCGGTCGAGGTAAAGTCTGGTAAAGGAGGGGGCGCCATCCCGAGAGCTCCCCACACTCTGTTGGAGCGTTCCTAGCTCCCTACCAGCTCTAGCCTCTTCTGTCTTTCGGCCACCGTAGGGGCTCTGAGGACCCGTTCGGTGGCCCGAGCTATGTCTTCCAGAGCTAGCGCCAGTGGAGCCACTGGAAAAAAGGGTATCATATTATAAGTATGTTATTTTCATCATCTAACACATTACTGCAGGAGTTGAAGTCTTACCTAGGGTTCGGAGATCACCCTTTGAGGCCTGTTGAAATACTATCGGCTAGTTGGCCCCGAGAGAAGGAATCCGAAGGGCGACGAACTCTTCGGTGAGGTCGCGCATGCTCATGCGGCGCGCCACTGAGGTAAACAGCCCTAGCCGCGTGGAGAGCAGGCTAGGGTTCGGAGCAACCTCCGCCTCCTTCCGGAACCAGATCTCCTAGAGAGGCCCTGCGAGGGGGGAGTCCTCTCCAACTTCGACATAGAACCACCGAAGGATCCAGTTGGTGTACCACTGATCGTTGCTGGCCTTCGCGGGAAAGTGTTGGGCGTGCTCCCTCCGCAACTAGAAGTTGATGCTGCCGAAGGCTGTTATCACCTTGGAGTCCCCGGGCCCGTCCTGTGGCTTCGGCTGGCAGATAGCTTCGTGTGTGGCGGTGAAGATCTCCGAGCGTCCTTCGCACCCTTCGACCCGGAGCGCCCACTCGAAGACAGCTAGGCGGGCGACGGCATTGGGAGATAATTGAGGAAGAGTGATGTGAAACAGGTCCAGCACCTCTGTCAAGAAGTCAATCGCCGAAAGTCCCAAGCCCGCTTCGAAGAATACCTCGAAAACCACCACTTCTCCGCTTCGTGGCCTCGGGGTTGATTCCGACCCGGGGACTCGAGTTCTCAGTCCGGCCCCCATCTTTCCTTCCACGGCCTCCTCAATAGACTCGGCGGTGCTCGTGGACTGGCCGATGAGGAAGCTCTGAGGAATTTTCTTCTTGGATGGCGGGCGGAGCTCCCGAGGGTTTTTGGGCCAAGCGCCGCCTGGAGCTCCCGCCATTGCTGCTGCAGCCGAGGCGGCCCACGCTTGCCTCTGCGCCAGAGTGCTCGCTGCCGCCGGAACGGTGTGGCTGGTCCTCGCCATTGCTCGGTGGATTGAGAGATTGTGAGAATTGGGGGTTGAAGAAAGTGAATCGCAGGTGCTGAGTACGGTAAAAAGTTTCGGGTAACTTCTAATCCTCCTTTTATAACCGTCCGTTGGTTGCTACGCTTCGATCGCATTCACACTACAGGTTCGACTTCCGCCACTGGCAGGTGGGTTCGGAAAGTGGAACGGCGAGAAACTACCGTAAATTTCGACCGTTACCTTTTACAGGGCATAACGGCTACTTACGCCTTAACGGATATAACCAAACGGCTCTTCACGACGTTTGCGCTTTGGAGTGGTACTCTTTCTCACGATGTGTTCACACCGCGTTGAGAGCTCGGAGAAGGGGTCCGAATGATTTGGGTCCAAAATCCTTCGAAGGACTGTAATGTGTTCAAATTTTCTTTAAGTCTCAGAATATGAAAATATTCCTTGCGTATACTGCCTCCCTTCTGTACAGGTTAAATTCGGAGAGGCGTATTCGAGGGGCTACTGTTGGGGGAAATTGCTTCACTTTCAGGACTTAGAGATTAACAACTTAAAGATCCACTAAGCTTCGGGGCTGGTGGGCTCTTATTCGAAGGAAAAGTGTAACACCCCAGAAATTAAAAGGAATAAAATAAAAAGAAAAATATTATTTAAATCAATTTTTTGGTTTATTATTAAAGGAAAATCCCAAAAGAACCCAAATAAAGCCAAACAGGGAGAAATACTAAAAATATGGACTTGAAAATTTTATGAGATGAACTAGAACACAAGATATAATTTTAGGAATTTTTACAAATTTTTATCAACAGTGATTCAACCCTTAATCAAATATTCGAATTACAGGAATTATTTTAAATCAGAAATGAATTTTAAATCCCATTGGGCCTCAACCCCGAAACCTCCCTCCAACGGCCTTTAGGCCCAGCCCATCACTGCCCTCCCACTGACAAGCGGGACCCGCCTGTCGGCGCCACCCTCCCCTCCCTCCTCCCGCCCGCGCCCCGCCTGGCCCACCCGTCAGCCACCCATGCCCTTCTCGCGCCCTCTGACAGCCGTGGCCCGCCTGTCGGCCCTTCCTTTTCTGTTTCGCCCGCTGACAGGTGGGGGCCACCTGTCAGGTGCTTCGTCTCCGATGGAAGGGGATCGCCCCCTTCCTTTCTCCCGGCGATCACCTTCTGTTCCTCGCCGCCGGCCGCCCGCGATCGCCCAGATCACCCCCGGATCACCTTCCCCGCATACCACCGCCTCCCTTCCATCCTTGGCGACGCGTTTTCACGCCTTTGGAAAGCCACCCAAAGCTTGGAAAGAGATCACCGGAGCTCTCGGGAAGCCCACGGTTCCCTGCCATCCAGACGCCGGCGACCCCCTATAAAAACCCTCCACGACCACCGCCCTCAGCCCACACACTCCCAGCCCTCCTCGTGCGAAAACAGAGCGCCGCCGCCTCTTTTTCGACCTTCGGCTCTGCTTCGCCTCCGGCGAGCCCTCGCCGTCGATCCCGACCCCCTTCACCCTAGCCACCGCCACCGGAGTGATCGTCGACCACCGCCCGTCCTCGGCCACCCTTCCGTTGGCCGTGGACACCGCCGGATCGCCGTCGCCATCGAGCTCCCGAACCACCTTCGCAGTCTACCCTCGCCGCCGTCGCCGTCCGTCGCCGTCGTCTCCACCGAAGGTATGGACAAGACCGTCTTGACCTCCTCGTTCCATTTTTGGCCCTAGCTAGGACCCTAGGCCCTCGCCGTCGCCGCCGTGGCCGCACCCGAGCCCGCCGTCGCCGGAGACGAAGGGGGTACGTGTCCCTTACGCACGTGCCGTGCCGGACACACCCTCAACCGTCCGATCGTGATCGGAGGGCTACGATTAAATCCCTTCGGGATTTAATCAGGGCCCTCGGATCTGATCCAAGCGGTACCGAGCGCTTACAGCCGTCGATCGCGACTTAAAATGCTGGAGCGATCTGGTGCGTCCACGTCATACCGGTTCGCGAGATCTAATCTCAGCCGTCCAATTTCATTTAAACCTCCCGCCTCGCGCCTGGCCGCTGGATCAAGATCCAACGGATCTGGTTGATCCGGTCCACGCCACAGTGGCGCGGTCCACCGTGGGCCTGGCTCACCGTGGACCAGAGCCCATTTTCTGTTTAAATAAAATTCCAGAAATTGATTTAAACTTTGAAAATTCATATCTTGCTCAAATTAACTCTAAATTTCACCATTCAAATTTTGTTAGAACCAGAATATTATTCTCTACACATTAATACAATAAAAACAGTATGTTTCTGTTACTTAAATTATTATTACTAAATAAAAGAATAAAAATCCCTTAGGATTAAAATTTATAATACAGAAAATAAATTGGGAAAAATCCTAAAATAATAGACTTCACTGTTTCATATCAAACTCAGAATATTAAAATACTACTTCACATAAAAACACCCACAAATGATGTATGTTCCTTTAATTGGTGAATTTTATCTGTTTATTGAATGTATTGTTTATTTCCCGTATCGAGAAGACTACGAGTTCGTCGAGGAGCAGGAGTTCTACCCCGAGGTTCCTCCGTCACCCTTTGCTGATCAAGGCAAGTCATCGACCTCCTTTGTGGACACAGTTGATCATTATTGAGCCCATGATTTAATAAATTATCGCTATAACTCATAGGTTAATATTGCATTAGTCAAAGATCAAGCCATACACTTATATTTATTAGATCCCCGTCCTTGTGTGCAAACCCAAGCCATGCTTATTGAGCCTTAACTCCTTGTCACTCTACAAATATTATATTAGCTAGTGCCCAATGTACCGGCACAACTGCTATAGGATATAAAGAATGAGTCGTAGAGTAGATGGATTCTGGTATATGAAATACCCTGTTATTCTTGTCTCTGGACTCTGTTGGAGTTAGGTGTGTTATAAGTATGGTGGGTTCCGGGTGCAAGCTCGGGTTTTGGTATGTCGCACCCGGGGCACTATAAGGACCGGTCTGCGGGATCTGTTGCAAAGCACTTCCGTACCAACCACAAGTCTAATGGGTAAGTCCTAACTGGAAGTGTGGAACACTCCGTCTCACGGCACCATAGTGGAGGGGGCAAGGGGCTAGCCCTCAGGGCGCCTTGTACCGACGATGGCTCAAGAGGGGGTATTGTGGAAACTCGACATGGCGAGACACGGTACGAAACCTATAAGAGGGTGCTGTTGAGTCGGGGAAGACCATATGGAAGGTTTTGGCACGAGTTCCCGTGTGATGGGTCATCTCGTTACACTTCTGTGTAGGTGATGAGTGCGTGCCTTGTGGGTACAGTGGTACATCTCTGATCAGAGTAAAATCAATCTTTTCGAAAAGCCGAGCCCACGGTCAAGGGCGGGTTGTGTGACTACTCGCAGTTAGTTTACAATTGATTGAGTGATTGAGTTATTCATGGCATGTAAGGACTGTTGTGCGGGGAGGTAAAACGTACTCCTCGAGTTAGAATATGATGATGATGCATTCACATGTTTAATTTTCCGTACTAATAAAATTGCTCATTAAATGCTTTACAAATATGCTGCTTCCGCTAAACTAGCCACCATCTCCCTTGTTATTATCTTGCATTATATTTGCATTCGGTGGCTTGCTGAGTACATCTGTACTCACCCCGTTGACTTACACCATCAGAGCCAGTCTACTACGAGGAGGATGAAGGTCTGGAGTAGCGACCCAGTCAAGGCGAGACTGGAAGGAGGCGTTCATCTAGGACCCTTATTTTATTAGTTTCTCTTCATCTTTATTCACTTTTGTATTAATGCGGTCTACGAACCGTGAATGATTTGCCCGTATTGTACGTGGTCGTGTGATGAACGTCTTGTTTTATTGATTTTCTATGGAATTTCAATAAAGTCCTGATTTATTAAATCGGGGCGCGACAAGATGGTATCAGAGCCGACTTGACTGTAGGGAGCCAAACAGACCTGACCTTAGGACTTATATATATTCACTATATTTTACAAAAGATTACTTATCCTCTCATCTTCTAAGATTTTCACAAAAATTTTCTCTCTTTTGTAGATGCCGATCCGTACCGTGAATGGGAACCTTCGTGACGAGACCGGATTCATCCGCGAGCTACGCATGCTCGTCAGTTTCCTCGGCTTCGAGCAAGAGCCGATGTACCATGGAGTCTTCCCCGACGAGGAAGAAAGCTACTGCGAGGTCACCGTCGTCGTCCAGCCCTCCCCTCAGACAGCTCACACCTACCGCGGAGGAGGACCTACCTTCCTGGTAGCCAGTCAGCGCACCGCCCTCCAGGCACTTACAGAGCTCCGGATGATCTACGACAGCGAGCTCTACGACACAGACTTCCGCTTCGTACCTCTTCGCACCCCAGGGAGCCCACACAGTGTCTTCGTCAGCACCCTCTCCCAGCGTCATTCAGCGATTGGTCATACCGTGCGCTTGTTGGAGGCCATGGATGATCTCCACTACGAGGCGCTGCAGGACGCCAATGGACAACGCGACACTATCAGTTTCTACCGCCATTCCTCCGAGGACCTGAACCGCGAGAACGGAGAGCTTCGTCGCCGCATCCAGCAGGGACACCGCTTGGCTGCCGAGGCAGAGGAGTTGCGGCGTCAGAATGAGCTCCTTCGACAGCGTGTCGCCACCAACCCGCACCTCCGCTACCAGATCGAGGAATTGAAGAAGGACATAGAGGAGATCGCACCCCTTCCGCCTCACCGGAAGAAACCCATTCAGACTCCCATAGTGAGGCCCAAGAGGATCTCCCACAGTGCACCACCCGCCGGACCGTCCAGTTCCTCGACCCCGCCCGTCTCCCACGAGCCCGAGATCGAGCCGTCCCCTGAGCTGCCATAGACGTAGTTTTTACGATTGATTGTTATTTTCATTTTTACTTGATTGTATTAGCATTCATGTCACAATATAAGGCATGAATGAGAAAATTAATAAATGTAACCGCAAGAACGGTACCCTTTTGAAATAAAATAAAAAGAAGTTCACCAAAATAAATATGTGTACATATTGAAAATTCCAGGATGACTAACACCCAAGGATCAGACGCTCCTCAGAACGGAGGGGAGAGTGGCAACCTGCCACAATGGGGAGCCACCGGGCAGAGGCAGGCCCCGGTCGCCAACCACCCCACCGTGACTGAAATGATGGCCACCCAAAACCAGCTGGTCTCAGCCCTCCTGCACCAGATGCAGCAGCAGCAGCAACAAATGCAAGAGCAGCAGGCTCACTTCTTTCGCCTCCACCAACAGCCCGAGCTGCCCCGACCCGCCACACCAGCTCCCGCTCCCGCGTCACAACTCTCGGAGTTCCTCCGAGTCCGCCCACCGACTTTCTCAAGCACCACCAACCCCATGGAGGCTGGGGATTGGTTGCGGGCGATCGAGAAGAAACTCGATCTCCTGACCTGCACTGAGCAGGAGAGGGTGGCCTTCGCCACCCACCAGCTTCATGGTCCCGCCGCAGAGTGGTGGGACAACCATCGTGAGACCCTGCCCGAGGGCCACGCCCCCACTTGGGCGGAGTTCTCGGCCGCTTTTCGTACCGCCCACATCCCTGACGGCATCGTTGCTCAGAAGCAACAGGAATTCAGAGATCTACAACAAGGGAGCATGTCACGCCCCGATTTAATAAATCAGGACCGTTATTGAAATTCCAAAGAAAATCAATAAACCAAGACGTTCATCAAGCGACCACGTACAATACGGGCAATCATTCACGGTTCGTAGACCGCATTAATACAAAAGTGAATGAAAATGAAGAGAAACTAGTAAAATCAAGGGTCCTAGATGAACGCCTCCTTCCAGTCTCGCCTTGACTGGGTCGCTACTCCAGACCTGCATCCTCCTCGTAGTAGACGGGCTCTGATGGTGTAAGTCAACGGGGTGAGTACAGATGTACTCAGCAAGCCACCGAATGCAAATATAATGCAAGGTAATAACAAGGGAGATAATGGCTAGTTTTGCGGAAGCAGCATATTTGTAAAGCATTAAATGTGAGCAATTTATTAGTACGGAAAAGTAAACATGTGAATGCATCATCATCTTCTAACTCGAGGAGTACGTTTTACCTCCTCGCACAACAGTCCTTACATGCCATGAATAACTCAATCCTTCAAACAATTGTTAACTAACTGCGAGTAGTCACACAACCCGCCCTTGACCGTGGGCTCAGCTTTTCGAAAAGATTAAATTTTACTCTGATCAGAGATGTACCACTGTACCCACAAGGCACGCACTCATCACTTACACCGAAGTGTAACGAGATGACCCATTTCACGGGAACTCGTGCCAAAACCTTCCATATAGTCCTCCCCGACTCAACAACACCCTCTTATAGGTTTCATATGGTGCCCCGACGCGTCGATGCCTCACCATACCCCCCCTTGAGCCTTCTTTGGTACAAGGCGCCCTGAGGGCTTGCCCCTTGCCCCCTCCACTATGGTGCAGAGAGTCGGGGTGTTCCATACTTCCGGTTAGGACTTACCCATTAGACTTGTGGTTGGTACGGAAGTGCTTTGCAACAGATCCCGCAGACCGGTCCTTATAGTGCCCCGGGTGCGACATACCAGTTTCCGAGCTTGCACCCGGAACCCACCATACTTATAACATAGCCAACTCAAACAGAATCCAGAGACAAGAATAACGGGGTATTTCATATACCAGAATTCATCTATTCTACGACTCATTCTTTATATCCTATAGCAGTTGTGCCGGTACATTGGGCACTAGCTAATATAATATTTGCAGAGTGACAAGGAGTTGAGGCTCAATAAGCATGGCTTGGGTTTGCACACAAGGACGGGGATCTAATAAATATAAGTGTAGGGCTTGATCTTTGACTAATGCAATATTAACCTATGAGTTATAGCGATAATTTATAAAAGCATGGGCTCAAAATGATCAACTGTTTCCACAGAGATGGTCGATGACTTGCCTTGCTCAGCAAATGGGGATGGAGGAACCTCGGGGTAGAACTCCTGCTCCTCGACGAACTCGTAGTCTTCTCGTTACGGAAAATAAACAATACATTCAATAAACACATAAAACTCACCAAATATTAAACATACACACTTGTGGGTTTTATTATGTGAAGTAATATTTAATATGTCAAGGTTTTGTACAAAACAGTAAAGTTTAATATTTTAGAATTTTTCCCAATTTATTTTCTGTATTATTAATTTTAACCCTAAGGAATTTTTATTCATTCATTCATTAATAATATTTTGGGTAACAGAAACATACTGTTTTTATGGCATTAATGTGTAGAGAATATTATTCTGGATTTAACAAAATTTGAATGGTGAAATTTGGAGTTAAAATGAGCAAGTTATGAATTTTCAAAGTTTAAACAATTTTCTGGAATTTTATTTAAACAGAAAACAGTCTCGGGTCCACGGTGAACTGGGTTCACCGTGAACCGTTGACCGCGCGCGTGGACCAGGCCGAGCAGGACCATTGGATCCAGATCCAACGGGCGATCGCAGGGCGGGGCGCTTAAGTGAGATCCCACGGCCGATGGCGGTCGGTACCCCTTTGACCGAGTGAACGGCCCAGATTAAACCCGAGCGGGTTCTAATCTTAGCCGTTCATCTCCGATCGCACGGTACCGAGCTCGTCCGGCACGCGCACGGCACGGGGGATGACCGAGGTCTTCGTCCCTGACTCCGGCGGCGCGACGGCGAGGGGCGAACGGCGGCGGCGGGGTCCATGGCCCTAAGCGACGGCGAAAACGGAAAGAGGATGGAGAGGGGAGTACAACCGTACCGGAGATGGGGATGGTTGGAGACCGGAGGTGGCCGGCGGCGAGGAGAGGCGATGAAGATCCTCGGGTCGACGGTGGCGACGGCGATCCGGCGATGGGAAACGCGAACGGAGGCGAGGCCGAGGGAGCAGTGGCAACGGCGGTCCCGGTGGTGGCCTCGGTTAGGGCGACGGTGGCCCGGAGTGCCGGCGAGGTCTTGCCGGAGCCAAAGCAGAGGAAAAAGTGGAAAGGAGGGTGGGGGCGCTCGGGGAGGCGAGGGCTAGAGCTCTGGTGTTGTGGCGTAGTGCGGTGAGGGTGGGGCCTTTTATAGGGATCGCCGGAGCCTAGGATGGCAAGCCAACCGAGGAATCCCGAGGATTTCTTTCCCTCCGGCGAGCTTTCCTTTAATCCTCGGATAAGCTTCCAAAAGAACGAAATTGCGTCGGCTAAGGGCGGAAGGGGATCGCGGCGACGAGGGAAGATGATCCAGGGCCTTGATCAAGCGGATCCGGCCGGCTGGTGACTGAAATCGGAAAGGGGGCACCGGTTTGGAAGGGGAGAGATCCCCTTCCGAGGAAGAAGAAGATCCTGACAGGTGGGGACCACCTGTCAGCCAGCCGGGCGCAAAAGAAAGAGGGCCGACACGTGGGCCAGGGACGTCAGCGGGCGAGGGTGCACGTGCGGAGGCTTACGGGTGGGCCAGGCGGGGTCGGGCGCGGGGAGGAGAGAGGGGTTGTGAGCGCCGACAGGTTGGCCCCACCTGTCGGTGGCTGGCGGCCTGGGCTGGGCTGGGCTGAGGTAGATTTAGGGTTAAGGCCCATTTTGATTTTTAAATGTTTTTCCGATTTAAAATAATTCCAGAAATTCATATATTTGGTTAAGGGTTGAATCACTGTAGATAAAAATTTGTAAAAATTCCTAAAATTATATTTTGGTCTCTAGTTCATCTCATAAAATTTCCAGGTCCAAATTTTGAATATTTCTCCCTGTTTGGCTTTATTTGGGTTCTTTTGTTATTTCTCCTTTAATCATAAATCCAAAAATGATTTAAATATTATTTTCTTTTTATTTTATTCCTTTTTAATTTCTGGGGTGTTACAATCCTATCCCCCTTACAGAGAATCTCGTCCTCGAGATTCGGCTCAATCCTCGAATAGTTCAGGATGTTGTGCCTTGAGTTCATCTTCTTTTTCCCATGTAGCCTCTTCTATCGGATGATTGCTCCACTGTACTTTACAGAAGCGGATGACTCGGCTCCTGGTGATTCTTTCTTTGACTTCCAATATCTTAACCGGCTTTTCCACATAGGTCAGATCCTCTTGAACATTCAACTGCTGAAGATCCACTTGTTCTGTGGGGACGCGGAGACACTTCTTGAGTTGAGATACGTGGAATACGTCATGCACTCCAGCCAATGAGGGCGGTAATTCCAACTGATAAGCCACTTCGCCTTGGCGTCGAATAATGGGAAATGGTCCAACATATCGAGGGGCCAACTTCCCTCTCATGTTAAACCGTTGAGTCCCACGGAGAGGCGTAACTCGAAGATAGACATGATCTCCTTCTTCAAAGACTAAGTCTCGGCGTCGATTGTCTGCGTAGCTCTTCTGTCGCGATTGGGCTGTTTTGAGTCGGTCTCTGATGATTCGTACCTTCTCTTCAGCTTCACGAAGAATGTCCGTTCCGAACACTTGGGATTCGCCAGTTTGATCCCAAAGTAGGGGCGTCCTGCACTTACGTCCATATAAGGCTTCAAAAGGAGACATCTGAAGGCTGGCTTGATAGCTGTTGTTGTACGAAAACTCAGCGTACGACAAGCTCTTATCCCAAGTGGCTCCAAAATCCAAGACACATGCTCGAAGCATATCCTCCAATATCTGATTCACCCTCTCTGTTTGTCCATCTGTCTGAGGGTGGTAGGCGGTACTGAAATTCAATCTCGTGCCCATCTCCTCTTGAAGGTTCTTCCAGAAACGAGAGGTGAACTGACTTCCTCGGTCAGACACTATCTTCTTAGGCACTCCATGAAGACATACAATCCGGGCCATATACAGTTCTGCAAGCTTAGGACCACTAAAGGTCGTCTTGACGGCTATGAAATGCGCTACTTTCGTAAGCCGATCGATGATTACCCAAATGGAATCATACCCAAGTTGGGTCTTTGGTAATCCGGTGATGAAATCCATACCGATCTCTTCCCACTTCCATTCAGGCACCTTAAGTGGCTGTAACAATCCTGCAGGTCTCTGATGTTCAGCTTTTACTCTTCTGCAGGTGTCACATTCGGCGACGAACTGTGCAATTTCCCTCTTCATACTAACCCACCAATAACGTTCCTTCAGGTCTTGGTACATTTTGGTACTGCCGGGATGAATGGAGTACATTGTCTCATGGGCTTCTCTTAGGATCAGGGTCTTTATCTCAGGTTTATCCGGCACACATATCCGGGTTCCAAACCATATGGTGCCGTTCTCGTCCTCTGAAAATCCTGGGGCTTTTCCTTGTCTCATGTTCTTCCTAATGGCTGCTATATCCGGGTCTTCTAACTGGGCTTCGCGGATTTGCTCAAACAAGACAGGTCGAGTCTCCAAGGTGGCTAGATATGCTCTGGTGGTCAATCCAAGATTTAGTTTTTCCATCTCCCTACATAACGAGGGTGCGTGTTCTTGAATCATCATGGCTGTGCAATATCCCTTGCGACTCAAGGCATCAGCTACCACATTTGCTTTTCCGGGGTGGTAGTGTATGCCTAGGTCGTAGTCCTTAATCAATTCCAGCCATCGTCTTTGCCTCAGATTGAGGTCAGGCTGTGTGAAGATATACTTCAAACTCTTGTGGTCCGTAAAGATCTCACATCGATTTCCAACCAAATAGTGCCTCCAAATCTTGAGGGCGTGCACCACGGCGGCTAATTCCAAGTCATGGGTCGGGTAGTTCATCTCGTGAGGTCTCAACTGTCGGGAGGCATAAGAGATAACTTTTCCATCTTGCATAAGAACACATCCCAATCCCTGGCGAGATGCGTCGCAATAGACATGGAAGTCTTTGCGGATATCCGGTAGGGTCAGTATAGGTGCAGATACCAAACGAGTCTTGAGGGTGCGGAAACTTTCCTCGCATTCAGGAGTCCATTCAAACTTCTCTCCTTTTTGCAACAATTTAGTCATTGGCTTGGCTATCTTCGAAAAATTCTCGATGAACCTCCGATAATATCCGGCCAATCCCAGAAAACTTCGTATCTCAGATACGTTCGTGGGTGGCAGCCAATCCGTAACTGCTTCTACGGTGGCAGGGTCTACTGCGATTCCTTGCGCAGAGATGATGTGTCCAAGGAACTTTACTTCCGCCGTCCAAAACTTGCACTTACTGTACTTGGCATACAATTGGTGTTCCCTTAGCTTTCCTAGGGTTAACCGGAGGTGAGTCTCGTGCTCCTTCTGGTCCTTGGAATAGATAAGGATGTCGTCTATGAAGACCACGATGAACTTGTCCAAATATTCCATGAATACCTTATTCATCATATTCATGAAGAATGCAGGGGCGTTGGTCAATCCAAAAGACATAACCGTACACTCATACAATCCATAGCGGGTCGTGAAAGCAGTCTTGGGTATGTCCTCCTCTCGGATTCTTAGCTGGTGGTAACCAGACCGTAGGTCGATCTTCGAGAATACCGTAGCTCCTTTGAGTTGGTCGAAGAGATCGTCGATCCGAGGCAACGGGTACTTATTCTTAATGGTTACCTCATTCAAGGCGCGATAATCCACACACATACGCTTTGCCTTGTCTTCTTTCTTCTCGACGAAGATGACGGGGGCACCCCATGGCGACGTACTTGGTCTGATATATCCTTTCCTTTCAAGATCCTCCAATTGCTGCTTCATCTCAGCTAATTCGTTGGCGGCCATTCGGTATGGTCGCTTGTAGATAGGGGTGGTTCCTGGCACCAAGTCAATCCTGAACTCGATGTCCCTCTTGGGTGGCATCCCTGGTAAGTCTTCTGGAAATACATCCGGGTACTCACAGACGATTGATATTTCTCCTAAGGTAATCTGATGTAGTCTTGATCTTCCGGTCTTCATGCTTGGCATCTGGAATGTGACGGTGGTCCCTTCTTCACTGGTCACAGTCACTTTCCTCTGAGCACATTCTATTACTCCTTGGTGTTTATTTAACCAATCCATCCCTAGAATGAGGTCCAAACCTTGGCATTCTATTAGAATGGGGTCGGCCCAAAATTTCGTGCCGTGGATATCTACCCATACCCTTGGGCTAAAGGAATAAGCGAGGGTTTGCTTGCCCGGGGTGGCTATCAATACTGGTCTGGGTAGTTCACTTATGTCCAAGGCATTTCTTTCCACAAAAGTAGTTGATATGAAGGAGTGGGTAGCTCCCGTGTCAAATAATACCACTGCAAATGATGAATGTACTGTAAACTTACCCATGACAATTTCTGGGGCAGCTTGGGCTTCTTCGGCGGTGACGTGATTGACTTTGGCGCGGACGGCGGGGTTCGATGTGACGCCTTGGGCACGCTTGGGATGGGGGCACTGACTGGAGTAATGCCCTTCCTGACGGCAGTTGAAACATACCACAGGCTTGCCGTGCTTGTCGCGCAGGATTTCCGCCTTCCTTGCTGGGGCGGCTGGTGCCGCTGGGGTGGCGGGAGCGGGGCGAGGTTGTCCGGTTCCGGCGTTGGCGGCGGGTGGCGCGGGTCGATACACTGGTCGGGGCTGATATTGTGGCGCCGAAGGAGGAGGTGTGAAGCGGGGCCTCTGAGCCATGCCCTGGTTTTGCCTAAAGGCAATCATCCTCTTCTTTTTCAGGTCGACCTTGTTCTGTTGGGTCTCCTGAATAATAGCCTTATTAACCAACTTTTGGAAGTTGGCATAATCTCCAGAAACGAGTTGAAGGGACAACTCATCCTTAAGACCTCGAAGGAACTTAGACTGCCTGGCCGCGTCAGTTCGGACTTCTTCAGGCGCGTATCGAGCCAGTCGGTTGAACTCGTGTAAATACTCCGTGACGGACCTGCTCCCCTGCTGCAGGTCCCTGAACTCCTGCTGCTTCTGTGCGATAATGCCCTCTGGGATATGAGCGGCACGGAAAGCGGCCGAGAATTCTGCCCAAGAGGGGGCGTGACCCTCGGGCAGAGTCTCGCGGTGGTTGTCCCACCACTCAGCGGCGGGACCATGAAGTTGGTGGGTGGCGAAGGCCACCCTCTCCTGCTCAGTGCAGGTCAGCAAATCTAGCTTCTTTTCAATGGCCCTTAACCAATCCCCAGCCTCCATGGGGTTGGTGGTGCTTGAAAAAGTTGGTGGGCGAACTCGGAGGAACTCCGAGAGCTGGGACGCGGGAGCGGGAGCTGGGGCGGCGTGATGATGCAGCTCGGGCTGTTGGTGATGGCGGAAAAACTGAGCCTGCTGCTCCTGCATCTGCTGCTGGTGTTGTTGCATCTGGTTTAATAGGGCAGCAACCAACTGGTTCTGAGTAGCCATCATCTCAGCCAGTGTGGGGTGGTTGGCGACTGGGGCTTGCCTTTGCCCGGTCGCTCCCCATTGTGGCAGGTTGCCACTATCCCCTCCGTTCTGAGGAGCGTCGGAGCCTTGGTTGTTCGACATCCTGAGGTTTCCAAAATTTAGACAACATTCTTTTAGCGGATACTTTTATTAAATTTTATTCCAAAAATGCCGTTCTTGCGGTTACATTTATTTATTACTTCATTCATGCCTTATGTTTTGACATGAATGCTAATACAATCGAGCAAAATGAAAAACACCCAACCGAAAAACTACGTCTACGGTAGCTCGGGGGACGGCACGATCTCGGGCTCGTGGGAGCTGGTCGGGGTCGAGGAAGTGGACGGTCCGGCGGGTGGTGCGCTGCGGGAGATCCTCTTAGGCCTCACAGTGGGGATCCGAAGGGGTTTCTTCCTGCGAGGCGGAAGAGGCGCGATCTCCTCTATGTCCTTCTTCAACTCCTCTATCTGGTAGCGGAGATGGGGGTTGGTGGCGACACGCTGACGAAGGAGCTCATTTTGACGCCGCAACTCCTCTGCCTCGGCAGCCAAGCGGTGTCCCTGCTGGATGCGGCGACGAAGCTCTCCGTTCTCGCGGTTCAGGTCCTCGGAGGAATGGCGGTAGAAGCTGATAGTGTCGCGCTGTCCATTGGCGTCCTGCAGTGCCTCGTAGTGGAGATCATCCATGGCCTCCAACCAGCGCATGGTATGACCAATCGCCGAATGGCGCTGGGAGAGGGTGCTGACGAAGACACTGTGTGGGCTCCCTGGGGTGCGAAGAGGAACGAAGCGGAAGTCTGTGTCGTAGAGCTCGCTGTCGTAGATCATCCGGAGCTCCGTGAGTGCCTGGAGGGCGGTGCGCTGACTGGCAACCAAGAAGGTAGGTCCTCCTCCGCGATAGGTGTGAGCTGTCTGAGGGGAGGGCTGGACGACGACGGTGATCTCGCAAAAGCTTTCTTCCTCGTCGGGGAAGACTCCATGGTACATCGGCTCATGCTCAAATCCGAGAAAACTGACGAGCATGCGTAGCTCGCGGATGAATCCGGCCTCATCACGAAGGTTTCCGCTCATGGTACGGGTCGGCATCTACAAAAGAGAGAAATTTTTGTGAAAACTTCAGAAGATGAGAAGGTAAGCATTTTGTAAGAAAATATGTTTAATATAAGTCCTAGGGTCAGGTCTGTTTGGCTTCCTACAGTCAAGTCGGCTCTGATACCATCTTGTCACGCCCCGATTTAATAAATCAGGACCGTTATTGAAATTCCAAAGAAAATCAATAAACCAAGACGTTCATCAAGCGACCACGTACAATACGGGCAATCATTCACGGTTCGTAGACCGCATTAATACAAAAGTGAATGAAAATGAAGAGAAACTAGTAAAATCAAGGGTCCTAGATGAACGCCTCCTTCCAGTCTCGCCTTGACTGGGTCGCTACTCCAGACCTGCATCCTCCTCGTAGTAGACGGGCTCTGATGGTGTAAGTCAACGGGGTGAGTACAGATGTACTCAGCAAGCCACCGAATGCAAATATAATGCAAGGTAATAACAAGGGAGATAATGGCTAGTTTTGCGGAAGCAGCATATTTGTAAAGCATTAAATGTGAGCAATTTATTAGTACGGAAAAGTAAACATGTGAATGCATCATCATCTTCTAACTCGAGGAGTACGTTTTACCTCCTCGCACAACAGTCCTTACATGCCATGAATAACTCAATCCTTCAAACAATTGTTAACTAACTGCGAGTAGTCACACAACCCGCCCTTGACCGTGGGCTCAGCTTTTCGAAAAGATTAAATTTTACTCTGATCAGAGATGTACCACTGTACCCACAAGGCACGCACTCATCACTTACACCGAAGTGTAACGAGATGACCCATTTCACGGGAACTCGTGCCAAAACCTTCCATATAGTCCTCCCCGACTCAACAACACCCTCTTATAGGTTTCATATGGTGCCCCGACGCGTCGATGCCTCACCATACCCCCCCTTGAGCCTTCTTTGGTACAAGGCGCCCTGAGGGCTTGCCCCTTGCCCCCTCCACTATGGTGCAGAGAGTCGGGGTGTTCCATACTTCCGGTTAGGACTTACCCATTAGACTTGTGGTTGGTACGGAAGTGCTTTGCAACAGATCCCGCAGACCGGTCCTTATAGTGCCCCGGGTGCGACATACCAGTTTCCGAGCTTGCACCCGGAACCCACCATACTTATAACATAGCCAACTCAAACAGAATCCAGAGACAAGAATAACGGGGTATTTCATATACCAGAATTCATCTATTCTACGACTCATTCTTTATATCCTATAGCAGTTGTGCCGGTACATTGGGCACTAGCTAATATAATATTTGCAGAGTGACAAGGAGTTGAGGCTCAATAAGCATGGCTTGGGTTTGCACACAAGGACGGGGATCTAATAAATATAAGTGTAGGGCTTGATCTTTGACTAATGCAATATTAACCTATGAGTTATAGCGATAATTTATAAAAGCATGGGCTCAAAATGATCAACTGTTTCCACAGAGATGGTCGATGACTTGCCTTGCTCAGCAAATGGGGATGGAGGAACCTCGGGGTAGAACTCCTGCTCCTCGACGAACTCGTAGTCTTCTCGTTACGGAAAATAAACAATACATTCAATAAACACATAAAACTCACCAAATATTAAACATACACACTTGTGGGTTTTATTATGTGAAGTAATATTTAATATGTCAAGGTTTTGTACAAAACAGTAAAGTTTAATATTTTAGAATTTTTCCCAATTTATTTTCTGTATTATTAATTTTAACCCTAAGGAATTTTTATTCATTCATTCATTAATAATATTTTGGGTAACAGAAACATACTGTTTTTATGGCATTAATGTGTAGAGAATATTATTCTGGATTTAACAAAATTTGAATGGTGAAATTTGGAGTTAAAATGAGCAAGTTATGAATTTTCAAAGTTTAAACAATTTTCTGGAATTTTATTTAAACAGAAAACAGTCTCGGGTCCACGGTGAACTGGGTTCACCGTGAACCGTTGACCGCGCGCGTGGACCAGGCCGAGCAGGACCATTGGATCCAGATCCAACGGGCGATCGCAGGGCGGGGCGCTTAAGTGAGATCCCACGGCCGATGGCGGTCGGTACCCCTTTGACCGAGTGAACAGCCCAGATTAAACCCGAGCGGGTTCTAATCTTAGCCGTTCATCTCCGATCGCACGGTACCGAGCTCGTCCGGCACGCGCACGGCACGGGGGATGACCGAGGTCTTCGTCCCTGACTCCGGCGGCGCGACGGCGAGGGGCGAACGGCGGCGGCGGGGTCCATGGCCCTAAGCGACGGCGAAAACGGAAAGAGGATGGAGAGGGGAGTACAACCGTACCGGAGATGGGGATGGTTGGAGACCGGAGGTGGCCGGCGGCGAGGAGAGGCGATGAAGATCCTCGGGTCGACGGTGGCGACGGCGATCCGGCGATGGGAAACGCGAACGGAGGCGAGGCCGAGGGAGCAGTGGCAACGGCGGTCCCGGTGGTGGCCTCGGTTAGGGCGACGGTGGCCCGGAGTGCCGGCGAGGTCTTGCCGGAGCCAAAGCAGAGGAAAAAGTGGAAAGGAGGGTGGGGGCGCTCGGGGAGGCGAGGGCTAGAGCTCTGGTGTTGTGGCGTAGTGCGGTGAGGGTGGGGCCTTTTATAGGGATCGCCGGAGCCTAGGATGGCAAGCCAACCGAGGAATCCCGAGGATTTCTTTCCCTCCGGCGAGCTTTCCTTTAATCCTCGGATAAGCTTCCAAAAGAACGAAATTGCGTCGGCTAAGGGCGGAAGGGGATCGCGGCGACGAGGGAAGATGATCCAGGGCCTTGATCAAGCGGATCCGGCCGGCTGGTGACTGAAATCGGAAAGGGGGCACCGGTTTGGAAGGGGAGAGATCCCCTTCCGAGGAAGAAGAAGATCCTGACAGGTGGGGACCACCTGTCAGCCAGCCGGGCGCAAAAGAAAGAGGGCCGACACGTGGGCCAGGGACGTCAGCGGGCGAGGGTGCACGTGCGGAGGCTTACGGGTGGGCCAGGCGGGGTCGGGCGCGGGGAGGAGAGAGGGGTTGTGAGCGCCGACAGGTTGGCCCCACCTGTCGGTGGCTGGCGGCCTGGGCTGGGCTGGGCTGAGGTAGATTTAGGGTTAAGGCCCATTTTGATTTTTAAATGTTTTTCCGATTTAAAATAATTCCAGAAATTCATATATTTGGTTAAGGGTTGAATCACTGTAGATAAAAATTTGTAAAAATTCCTAAAATTATATTTTGGTCTCTAGTTCATCTCATAAAATTTCCAGGTCCAAATTTTGAATATTTCTCCCTGTTTGGCTTTATTTGGGTTCTTTTGTTATTTCTCCTTTAATCATAAATCCAAAAATGATTTAAATATTATTTTCTTTTTATTTTATTCCTTTTTAATTTCTGGGGTGTTACAGAGCAGATCTGTCACCGAGTATCTGCATGAGTTTAACCGTCTGGCCCGGTACGCACCAGAGGAGGTCCGTACAGACGCGGCCAGACAGGCCAAGTTCCTTAGGGGACTAAAGGACGAGTTGTCCCTACAACTCATCTCAGGAGACTTCGCCAACTTCCAAAAGTTGGTGAACAAAGCTATTATGCAAGAAACTCAACAGAATAAAGTTGACCTGAAGAAGAAGAGGATGATAGCCTTCAGGCAGAACCAGGGTATGGCCCAGAGACCCCGTTTTGCTCCACCCCCACCAGCGCCACAGTACCACCCCCGGCCTGTATATCGCCCGGCGCCACCAGCTGCCAATACCGGAGCCAGCCAACCTCGTGCCGCTCCAGCCGCACCAACTGCCCCAGCTGCCCCGGCCAAGAAGGCAGAGATCCTGCGCGACAAGCACGGCAAGCCCGTGGTATGCTTCAACTGCCGTCAGGAGGGGCATTACTCCAATGCTTGCCCCCATCCTAAGCGCGTCCAAGGAATTGCCGCGAACCCCGCCATCCGCGCCCGAGTCAATCACGTCACCGCGGAAGAAGCTCAGGCCGCACCAGAGATAGTAATGGGTAAGTTCTTGGTACATTCAGCACTTGCAGTGGTTTTATTTGACACTGGAGCTACGCACTCCTTCATATCAACTGATTTTGTGGAAAAGAACAATCTAAACACCGAAGATCTACCCAGAGCCGTACAAATAGTCACCCCAGGAAAACAAACCCTAGCCCTAACATATAGCCCAAAGGTATGGATAGATATCCACGGCACCATATTCTGGGCCGACCCCATCCTAATAGAATGCCAAGGCCTAGATCTCATTCTAGGAATGGATTGGTTAAATAAATACCAAGGGGTGATAGAATGTGCCCAGAGAAAAGTAACCGTGACCAGCGAAGAAGGGATTGCCGTTACATTTCAGATGCCAAGACTAAAGATCAGAAGACCAAGACTGCACCAGATTACCTTGGAAGAAATACCGATAGTCTGTGAGTACCCGGACGTGTTTCCAGAGGACTTACCAGGAATGCCACCCAGGAGAGACATCGAGTTCAGGATTGACTTGGTGCCTGGAACCACCCCTATCTATAAGCGACCATACCGGATGGCCGCCAATGAATTAGCTGAGATGAAGCAACAGTTGGAGGATCTTGAGAGAAAAGGCTACATCAGACCTAGCACGTCACCATGGGGTGCCCCCGTCATCTTTGTCGAGAAGAAAGAAGACAAGGCAAAGCGTATGTGTGTGGATTACCGCGCCTTGAATGAGGTAACAATCAAGAATAAGTACCTGTTGCCTCGGATCGATGATCTCTTCGACCAGCTAAAAGGAGCTACAGTATTCTCGAAGATCGACCTGAGGTCTGGTTACCATCAGTTAAGGATCCGAGAAGAAGATATACCCAAGACGGCCTTCACTACCCGTTATGGATTATATGAGTGCACGGTTATGTCATTTGGATTGACCAACGCCCCTGCATTCTTTATGAATATGATGAATAAAGTATTCATGGAATATTTGGACAAGTTCATCGTGGTCTTCATAGACGACATCCTCATCTATTCCAAGGACCAGAAGGAGCACGAGACTCACCTCCGGTTAACCCTAGGAAAGCTAAGGGAACACCAATTATATGCCAAGTACAGTAAATGCAAGTTTTGGACGGCCGAAGTAAAGTTCCTTGGACACATCATCTCTGCGCAAGGAATCGCAGTAGACCCTGCCACCGTAGAAGCAGTTACGGATTGGTTGCCACCCACAAACGTATCTGAGATACGAAGTTTTCTGGGATTGGCCGGATATTACCGAAGATTCATCGAGAATTTTTCGAAGATAGCCAAGCCAATGACTAAATTGTTGCAAAAAGGAGAGAAGTTTGAATGGACTCCTGAATGCGAGGAAAGTTTCCGCACCCTCAAGACTCGTTTGGTATCTGCACCTATACTGACCCTACCGGATATCCGCAAAGACTTCCATGTCTATTGCGACGCATCTCGCCAAGGATTGGGATGTGTTCTTATGCAAGATGGGAAAGTTATCTCTTATGCCTCCCGTCAGTTGAGACCTCATGAGTTAAATTATCCGACCCATGATCTGGAATTAGCCGCCGTAGTGCACGCCCTCAAGATTTGGAGGCATTATTTGGTGGGGAACCGCTGTGAGATCTTTACGGATCACAAGAGCTTGAAGTATATCTTCACATAGCCAGATCTGAACTTGAGACAAAGACGATGGCTGGAATTGATCAAGGACTATGACTTGGGTATTCACTACCACCCAGGAAAAGCAAATGTGGTAGCTGATGCCTTAAGTCGCAAAGGATATTGCACGACCATGATGATTCAAGAACACGCACCCTTGTTATGTAAGGAGATGGAAAACTTAAATCTCGGATTGACCACCAGAGCATATCTAGCCACCTTGGAGACCCAACCTGTCTTGTTTGAGCAGATTCGTGAAGCTCAATCAGAGGACCCGGATATAGCAGCCATTAAGAAGAACATGAGACAAGGAAAAGCCCCCGGATTTTCCGAGGACGAGAATGGCACCATATGGTTTGGAACTCGGATATGTGTGCCGGACAAACCTGAAATAAAGACTCTTATCCTAAGAGAAGCCCATGATACATTGTACTCTATTCATCCCGGCAGTACCAAGATGTACCAGGATCTGAAGGAACGCTACTGGTGGGTTAGCATGAAGAGAGAGATTGCCCAGTTTGTCGCCGAGTGTGACACCTGCAGAAGAGTAAAAGCTGAACATCAGAGACCTGCAGGATTGTTACAGCCACTTAAAGTACCGGAATGGAAGTGGGAAGAGATCGGTATGGATTTTATCACCGGATTACCAAAGACCCAACTGGGGTATGATTCTATATGGGTGATCATTGATCGGCTTACAAAGGTAGCTCATTTCATAGCCGTTAAGACGACCTTTAGTGGCCCCAAGCTAGCAGAACTATACATGGCCCGGATAGTATGCCTTCATGGAGTGCCCAAGAAGATAGTATCTGACCGAGGAAGTCAGTTTACCTCTCGCTTTTGGAAGAACCTCCAAGAGGAGATGGGCACGAGATTAAATTTCAGTACCGCCTACCATCCTCAGACAGATGGACAAACAGAAAGGGTAAATCAGATACTAGAGGATATGCTTCGAGCATGTGTTTTGGATTTTGGAGCCACTTGGGACAAGAGCTTGCCATATGCAGAATTTTCATACAACAATAGCTACCAAGCCAGTCTTCAGATGTCTCCTTTTGAAGCCCTATATGGACGTAAGTGCAGAACGCCTCTCCTTTGGGACCAAACTGGTGAATCCCAAGTATTCGGAACCGACATTCTTCGTGAAGCTGAAGAGAAGGTACGGATCATCAGAGACCGACTCAAGACAGCCCAATCACGACAGAAGAGCTACGCCGACAATCGCCGTCGAGACCTAGCCTTTGAAGAAGGAGATCATGTCTACCTTCGGGTTACACCTCTTCGTGGGACTCAACGATTTAACATGAGAGGAAAGTTGGCCCCTCGATATGTTGGACCATTTCCCGTTATTCGACGCCAAGGCGAAGTAGCTTATCAGTTGGAACTACCACCTTCGTTGACTGGAGTGCATGATGTGTCCCATGTATCTCAACTCAAGAAGTGTCTTCGCGTCCCCACGGAGCAAGTGGATCTTCAGCAGTTGGATGTCCACGAAGATCTGACCTATGTGGAAAAACCGGTCAAGATATTGGAAGTCAAAGAAAGAACCACCAGGAGTCGAGTCATCCGCTTCTGCAAAGTGCAGTGGAGCAATCATCCAGTAGAGGAACCTACATGGGAAAAAGAAGATGAACTCAAGGCACAGCATCCTGAGCTATTCGAGGATTGATCCGAATCTCGAGGACGAGATTCTCTGTAAGGGGGATAGGATTGTAACACCCCAGAAATTAAAAGGAATAAAATAAAAAGAAAAATATTATTTAAATCAATTTTTTGGTTTATTATTAAACGAAAATCCCAAAAGAACCCAAATAAAGCCAAACAGGGAGAAATACTAAAAATATGGACTTGAAAATTTTATGAGATGAACTAGAACACAAGATATAATTTTAGGAATTTTTACAAATTTTTATCAACAGTGATTCAACCCTTAATCAAATATTCGAATTACAGGAATTATTTTAAATCAGAAATGAATTTTAAATCCCATTGGGCCTCAACCCCGAAACCTCCCTCCAACGGCCTTTAGGCCCAGCCCATCACTGCCCTCCCACTGACAAGCGGGACCCGCCTGTCGGCGCCACCCTCCCCTCCCTCCTCCCGCCCGCGCCCCGCCTGGCCCACCCGTCAGCCACCCATGCCCTTCTCGCGCCCTCTGACAGCCGTGGCCCGCCTGTCGGCCCTTCCTTTTCTGTTTCGCCCGCTGACAGGTGGGGGCCACCTGTCAGGTGCTTCGTCTCCGATGGAAGGGGATCGCCCCCTTCCTTTCTCCCGGCGATCACCTTCTGTTCCTCGCCGCCGGCCGCCCGCGATCGCCCAGATCACCCCCGGATCACCTTCCCCGCATACCACCGCCTCCCTTCCATCCTTGGCGACGCGTTTTCACGCCTTTGGAAAGCCACCCAAAGCTTGGAAAGAGATCACCGGAGCTCTCGGGAAGCCCACGGTTCCCTGCCATCCAGACGCCGGCGACCCCCTATAAAAACCCTCCACGACCACCGCCCTCAGCCCACACACTCCCAGCCCTCCTCGTGCGAAAACAGAGCGCCGCCGCCTCTTTTTCGACCTTCGGCTCTGCTTCGCCTCCGGCGAGCCCTCGCCGTCGATCCCGACCCCCTTCACCCTAGCCACCGCCACCGGAGTGATCGTCGACCACCGCCCGTCCTCGGCCACCCTTCCGTTGGCCGTGGACACCGCCGGATCGCCGTCGCCATCGAGCTCCCGAACCACCTTCGCAGTCTACCCTCGCCGCCGTCGCCGTCCGTCGCCGTCGTCGCCACCGAAGGTATGGACAAGACCGTCTTGACCTCCTCGTTCCATTTTTGGCCCTAGCTAGGACCCTAGGCCCTCGCCGTCGCCGCCGTGGCCGCACCCGAGCCCGCCGTCGCCGGAGACGAAGGGGGTACGTGTCCCTTACGCACGTGCCGTGCCGGACACACCCTCAACCGTCCGATCGTGATCGGAGGGCTACGATTAAATCCCTTCGGGATTTAATCAGGGCCCTCGGATCTGATCCAAGCGGTACCGAGCGCTTACAGCCGTCGATCGCGACTTAAAATGCTGGAGCGATCTGGTGCGTCCACGTCATACCGGTTCGCGAGATCTAATCTCAGCCGTCCAATTTCATTTAAACCTCCCGCCTCGCGCCTGGCCGCTGGATCAAGATCCAACGGATCTGGTTGATCCGGTCCACGCCACAGTGGCGCGGTCCACCGTGGGCCTGGCTCACCGTGGACCAGAGCCCATTTTCTGTTTAAATAAAATTCCAGAAATTGATTTAAACTTTGAAAATTCATATCTTGCTCAAATTAACTCTAAATTTCACCATTCAAATTTTGTTAGAACCAGAATATTATTCTCTACACATTAATACAATAAAAACAGTATGTTTCTGTTACTTAAATTATTATTACTAAATAAAAGAATAAAAATCCCTTAGGATTAAAATTTATAATACAGAAAATAAATTGGGAAAAATCCTAAAATAATAGACTTCACTGTTTCATATCAAACTCAGAATATTAAAATACTACTTCACATAAAAACACCCACAAATGATGTATGTTCCTTTAATTGGTGAATTTTATCTGTTTATTGAATGTATTGTTTATTTCCCGTATCGAGAAGACTACGAGTTCGTCGAGGAGCAGGAGTTCTACCCCGAGGTTCCTCCGTCACCCTTTGCTGATCAAGGCAAGTCATCGACCTCCTTTGTGGACACAGTTGATCATTATTGAGCCCATGATTTAATAAATTATCGCTATAACTCATAGGTTAATATTGCATTAGTCAAAGATCAAGCCATACACTTATATTTATTAGATCCCCGTCCTTGTGTGCAAACCCAAGCCATGCTTATTGAGCCTTAACTCCTTGTCACTCTACAAATATTATATTAGCTAGTGCCCAATGTACCGGCACAACTGCTATAGGATATAAAGAATGAGTCGTAGAATAGATGAATTCTGGTATATGAAATACCCCGTTATTCTTGTCTCTGGATTCTGTTGGAGTTAGGTGTGTTATAAGTATGGTGGGTTCCGGGTGCAAGCTCGGGTTTTGGTATGTCGCACCCGGGGCACTATAAGGACCGGTCTGCGGGATCTGTTGCAAAGCACTTCCGTACCAACCACAAGTCTAATGGGTAAGTCCTAACTGGAAGTGTGGAACACTCCGTCTCACGGCACCATAGTGGAGGGGGCAAGGGGCTAGCCCTCAGGGCGCCTTGTACCGACGATGGCTCAAGAGGGGGTATTGTGGAAACTCGACATGGCGAGACACGGTACGAAACCTATAAGAGGGTGCTGTTGAGTCGGGGAAGACCATATGGAAGGTTTTGGCACGAGTTCCCGTGTGATGGGTCATCTCGTTACACTTCTGTGTAGGTGATGAGTGCGTGCCTTGTGGGTACAGTGGTACATCTCTGATCAGAGTAAAATCAATCTTTTCGAAAAGCCGAGCCCACGGTCAAGGGCGGGTTGTGTGACTACTCGCAGTTAGTTTACAATTGATTGAGTGATTGAGTTATTCATGGCATGTAAGGACTGTTGTGCGGGGAGGTAAAACGTACTCCTCGAGTTAGAATATGATGATGATGCATTCACATGTTTAATTTTCCGTACTAATAAAATTGCTCATTAAATGCTTTACAAATATGCTGCTTCCGCTAAACTAGCCACCATCTCCCTTGTTATTATCTTGCATTATATTTGCATTCGGTGGCTTGCTGAGTACATCTGTACTCACCCCGTTGACTTACACCATCAGAGCCAGTCTACTACGAGGAGGATGAAGGTCTGGAGTAGCGACCCAGTCAAGGCGAGACTGGAAGGAGGCGTTCATCTAGGACCCTTATTTTATTAGTTTCTCTTCATCTTTATTCACTTTTGTATTAATGCGGTCTACGAACCGTGAATGATTTGCCCGTATTGTACGTGGTCGTGTGATGAACGTCTTGTTTTATTGATTTTCTATGGAATTTCAATAAAGTCCTGATTTATTAAATCGGGGCGCGACAAAAAGGCATCAAGCCGAAGGGTGCCTCGATCCGAAGTCTGGAGAAGCCCCTCGCAAGATACGAAGGCTCCGACGCAGAACGGTAAGATTGATAAGACGTTTGGCTTATCCATCTGCCTTGGATAACTTTACCCTTTTAACCCTGCTCCGGATACCGAATAGTTTCCACTATGTCAGTTGTAATTTAGAGGTAATTAGGTCTTTTCCTTAGACATTTTTGCCTATAAATACCCCCCTCTCTACCCTGTAGCAGGGAGGGAATACCCCGCTATTCAATACACATAATCGAACTACTTGAGCTATTATCCAATACGGAGGCTTAAGACAGTTCTTAAACACGAACTCACTGTTTGTCCGTTCTTGATCTCAGAGAATATGTTAGCGTAAACTTTTGCGCCAACAGTATGTATGTATGTATGTATGTATGTATGTATGTATGTATGTATGTATGTATGTATGTATGTATGTATGTATGTATGTATGTATGTATGTATGTATGTATGTATGTATGTATGTATATGAGGATATAGTAAAAATAAAATAATATTTAGAATTTTTAAAAAAAAACATTTAGTAGTGTAATGGTTAAGCAAATGTCACTTAAATATAAGGTCTTGAGTTCAATCCCTAGTGGCTTTGAATATAATTCAAGGATTTTTTCCTTTTCTTATTTTGTTGTTCATCTATTTGAAGAATAAAATTATTCTAGTAAAATTTTTAATAATTATTTGTCTTATTAGAAAAATAAATTATAAGACAAATTTAATAATTATTTACTTAGTTAGAAAAATATTTTTACTGAATTGCATATAGATATTTTGACGTGATATATCGATTGGCAAAATCTTAGGTCTACCAATGTATAAGTAAGTACATGTGTACGGTCCACCCCTCCTTTCATAGACATATTATGTACATATTATTCTATATGAATATTATTTTTGATATATTTTAATTGTGTATCGGTTAGTTTTCTTATATATATATATATTAGTAATATTTGCATGTATGGTTAGTGATATTCATGTAATTTGCATGGTTTCGATTGTTAGTTTCATGCATGCATACATCAATCCCTTCCATGATTACGGGACATGATTTTTATGAACCGACATGTTAGCTCTAGCATATATATGCAATACAACTACAATTAAATCAATTTATTGTATAATCATCCAAAATATCATACACTTTCATATTAAAATATCATATTATTGTTATTTATATATATAAGGGCCTATAAATTTTGATTTGCTCTTGGGCAACCAAAATCTCGCGACCGTCTCCTGACGGAGTTGCAAACACTCTAATATATATCTATTTATTCAAGATTAGTATAATCTGAACCTACTCCAATCAACAATGAGATATATATTTATTTTTTCTCCTATTAACGTCGTTACTTCAAACCTATAAGAGATAATTGTGATGCTTCTTTTCACTCTATATAACAACTAACATAATCAATATATGCATGCAACGAACGGACAAGTTGTCCGAAGATTTAATTACTATTTAATTCAATATTTTAATCCAAATCTCATCCCGGTCCCCTTGATCCAAACAGCTCTTCACCATTAAGAATTCAATATTTCGGCTCCTTGAGTGGGTAGTGTTGCCAATTCCACCTATCCTTCCTTTTAATTTCTAAATATATGGATGGCGTATGCTAGCTGAAGCTGACAGTATCAAATGAAGAACAAATTCAATTTAGTACAAAGGATCAGGCATCGGTAAAATTATTGCGCGAGATGAAAGAGACATTAAGCAGATCTAGTATGTATGCTAACCGTGCAATGAATAATTGAAAATGCTAGCTTGTTTTGCTAATGATGCCAAGAATTATTGGCCGATTGGATTCTTAATGGCCTTCAAGACACATATATCGCTTTCAGGTTACGACTTGGTTGATCGATCAATAATTATTTGTGACAGTAGCATGCATGGACAATGTAGGTAATGATCAGCTTGGTCAACTCTGCGAAGTATTTGTATGGTTTGTTTGGTTGCTTTTGGGATATGAGATTTTGGATGTGAAGAAATTAGACGAGAGAAGTCGTATTATGAAAAAGAAGAGTGTTTGGTATGTCTATAGGAGATTGTATAAGCGACCGACTAAACGAGTTTGTATTTGGTGAGTTGTTTTAGTTGGATACGATGACCTCAAATGTGAGAGGTGGTATGGTTACCCTCCACACATGTTTTTTAAGATTTTTTTATTTAATCAGTTTATTTCTAATAATGATTTTTATATTTAAAATCTGACATGCAATTATCATAATCAAATCAATCAATTCATAACAAAGGGTTAATATTTGCAAAAGTGGAATCCTGGAATGAAGGTTCATATTTGGATGAATGTTTGGGCGAGTACCCATGGATACAATTATAGGATCAAATCTACTCCACTATATAATTGGTAAGTTTAAATATCCACTTGATCGTTCATCTATTAAATCGTAGCTTTCATTTACATATAATAAAGTATAGTCATCGGATCTTCTTTTTTCTCTCTTAGGTCGGCCCAGCCCATTATGGTCTCCTTCCTCTCTCTGTCGTTGGGTTCCGTCTATTTTATATGAAAACTGATCTTCTATTTTATATAATAATTATTAATATATAAAAATCATCAATATATGAAAGTTGATCTGTTTTACATGGAAATCGTTAATATATGGAATGTTGATTATATATATGGAAATGAAATATGATTAGTTTTATATAGAAATAATAAATAAATGAAAATTTTATTCATGACACAATATTATTTTTGAAAGCCTCAGAATCTCCTTTCCTTCTCTAGTGTTTCTCCGTAAAATCTGAAGTACATGGATGAATCCTGTCATCAATTCAAGCACTAGCCTCCTAAACTTGAGCCTGCACCGTGCGTTTTTGCTCTACCGTCGTTCGCTGAGCTTCGGTCGCCCGCCCTCGTCGCCGACAGCCACACCCATCCTCACTATCAATTCCATCTAGTCTGTCGTCCGTTTCCCATCCCCGGTCGTCGTTCTGATCGAATCCATGACCATCGAATCGCTATCGTCGTCTTCATTCTAAACCGTTCTCGCAGCTCTCGCTCGCCGTCGGCCACCTTTGTTTCATAATTGTACTGTTTCATAATTTTTTTATTCAACATTGCGTAGCACATATACGATACTAGTCCGTATAACACCAACAAATTGGCATTTTTAGTCATTTTTAAAAATGATTTCACCATGGTGAAGACCTATTAAATTAAGCTCTATAAAGTGCAGCTCAGATTTGACAAACTCTGAAATCTAACGCCTAATCGAAAAGCAAAAGGACTCGCTCCTTTCACCGCAAGTGCAGCCACAATCGAGGTGAATGACAAAAAAAATCCACTAAAATGGAAATAATAATGAGCCTACGTATTAAGCAGTTTATGGGACATAATGCCGCCGATGAAGGTGACCCATAGCGCGGCGCCCAAGCGGTGGCGAAGCAGAGGACGTGTGCCAGCCTCGCCATAGGAACGCCGGAGCAGCCGAGGAGGACGTCCGACACGAAGAGGACGCCGGCGGCGAGGAAGGACACCGCCATGAGGAACATTACCGCCCACTCCATCGTGCTCTACTAGGCTTGTAGCTAGCTCAGGCGGGTCACGGCAGGTGCCACGTGGTAACCGGGACCGCGACGGCGGAGACTTATGTTAGAGTGCATTTGGCGGAGACTTATGTTAGAGTGCATTTGGCAGGTTCCAACTCTAGTTTCTTTGTCTCGTGAAGTTGGAGTCAAACCAAATATTTTTTTTGAGATGTGAATTCCGCTAAAAGCGCTCCAAAAAAATAAATTGGAGTTGTGGAGGAGGGTCTAATCAGCTTTAAGTGATCCACTCTAGCTTCAGTCTGGATTTCAGAATCCGAAGCTCTACCGAACAGACGTAACCCATGAACTGCTCTGAAATGCTCAAAGGTTTGTAAAAATGCGTATGTAACAATCTGTCTTCAAGTTTCCATGTCACCTTCACGAAAAATATAGCTACACGAAAAATATAGCTAAATGCATATAAGTATATAACAGTTTTTCATGAGCTTTGATAATTTCATATTCAAAATAAATGATTTCCAAAATAAATGATTTCGGTTTTTTATATACTAGCCTACAGTTATATAGACGTATATGTATCATTCCCTAAGTGCAAATCTAATCAAACAACCACTTATAATGAATATAAAATCATTAAATATATCTTTTAAATTTTAGGGTTTGTTTTTAGGATTAATTTTTGGGGTTTTTTCAATGCTTTCATTGCAAAACTCACTACCGAATAAATTATGTTTAGTGACGCAACTTTACTAATTGCTAAAGAATGTATATCAATAATAGATTTTTAATGACGGATTGACTTGATAACTATCACTAATGTTAAATTTTTTTCATGGCTAGTATTAGCGAGAACTATCACTACTTTCACTACCTTTTAATGACAAATGTCTTTAAGGTATGTCACCGTTACCTAACTTCTTCCACCTTTCCTTCCCCATCTAAGGAGACTAGACCTTCGTGTGGTTGGACCTGACCACCTTAACTTTAGGGCCGACCAAATCATTGTTGACCACCTCTCCCTCCATCGTCGCTAAGATCAAGCATCTAGATTCGATGTCCTCCAATCTTGAGGCCACTAGATCTAACCACCGTTGACCTTGTGATGATCAGATATGTCGCTCTCATATATCGGTATATGAGTTGTCACTATTCTTTCCATGTGAGTGGTGGTCGTTGAGGAGCCTATCAACAGTTGTGGTGGAGACGTGTCCATTTTGGTTCTCAGTGTATGTATACCACCTCTAGGTATACGTTGTCATTGAGATGGATGATGCAAGCCATGCAACTTCGGAAACCTCCTCTTTGGTAACCATGTCTCCCATTTTCCCTCTTTTAGTTTATGTTGTTGTTTTGATGTATTCTTCTCTTATTTACCACTATATCATGCTCTATGAGATTCATTCAAGTATATAGAATCTCTTTCAATCTATTACTATGCTATACATGTGATTAGATTGATTGCTTTTTTGCTTAAATTGGTTGTATGTTGCTATACTGGGTGCTATGAATATTAGTTTAGAATAGAAACCTTGAGGCTTTAATCATTGGGTTAATTACTTCTTTACCACCATTATTAGTCAAGTTTCTGTTCGTGTTATTACTATTCACATATTTGATTCTATGCTATTACTACTTTACAATACACTCGTTTGTGCCATTCACGCTCACCAATAGAGCTATGTACTTCACAATTTCTCGTATTGCCCTTGTGTACACTATTCATCTTGTGTGTTTCGCTCTATTGATGCACCTACACATGCCTGAATGAGACCTTGAGCATGCATGACCTTATACACGTGTCTGTCACCATCCTCTTCGGCCATCGCATTGACAAAGCCGAGCGCCTCACCGGCACACTCCCCGCCTCCTCCATCCTCCCCGTCAGCTACTGGTGGTTCCTCTACTACCGCTCGACCCATGCCACGATCTCATCAACCCTAGCATATGCGTCTCGCTAGAATCTTGGTGGTGGATCCGATGCTTGGATCTACATGTCGTTGGCGATCTCATATACCAGATCGTGCTTGGTTCTAGAACCATCCCTTTCAATGTTGGTGCCCGAATTATGACCCTTCAGGGCCATAACACTCACAAGACAGCCACCCTCTCGATCTCCTGCACCTCCTGTTGCTCCATCTCCACGTCGCCGCGCTGCCTGACCCACTCGGTATTGCGTCTTCGCCCCTCTCACTCACCTCCCGCATCGACCCACTCTTGCTTGCACTCTCTTGGACCATGTTAGTGTCGATGTTGATGGAGTCGATGGCGCGGGTGATGTTGAGGGTGAAGCGGCTAGCCTAGCTAAACTCGGTGGTGAGCGTGGGTTGTACTAGGTTCACGATGGACTTAAGGAGGTAGTTGAAGTGGAGGACATAGAAGCGGAGCACGATGGCCTTGCGGTTGGCTGGGAGAGACTAGAGATAGTTGTTGTCAGGAAGGCATTGTCGGTAAGGGAGAAAACTGTGATACCGGTACCACGCTCGTTGGCCTCGGACTCGTCCACTACGTAGGAGGCCTCTTGCATGGAGATAGCCACAATTAAGTTGCGTGCATCAGTGAGGACTCAGGTGATGTTGACCACCACAAGGTGTCGAGACTTCGACACTGTGAGGTTGAAGCCATACAACACGATGAGGTCGTCCATGGTGACCTATTGTGCAAGGACGCTGATGTGTAGGTGTCCAAGAAGTTCCATCCTAACCACTAGATCGAGTGATGCACCATTGTTGTTGATGTGCCCCACAGCCACATGTTCGAAACCTTCTATTTCCGTATCTGGGTGGAGAAGATAAACAGTGTATAAGAGCAATACTGTCAATACCAAAGCACGAAACACTATAGGTGGGCTTGAATGGTACAGACGAGTGTATTGCAAATAATAATGATATGAAAACAAATACATTAATAATAATGACATGACCGAAACATATCAAATAACGGTGTTACAGAAGTAATTAAGCCATCATCATTTGGTCTATGGTCCATAATATGGTAGTTTGCTCAAGGTAGTTAGAGCGTTAACTAATGGTCTATGCTCAACTGTTGGATTTGCAATTTTGGTGCGAGCGTTGACAGATTGGATCGTAAGGCTCACATGCTCTTTGAACTAGATATATATATCACAGATGCACCTGCAAGTCAGGCAAGTGCATTATATTTGTTCCAACTGAAGGAATCTGAAGGACCACGGGGGTCAGCAGGCTACAAAGTAAAGTAACCAAACACGCTGATGCATCTAGGGGTGAAAGTGGTTCGGATAGTTTCCGACCGTATCCGGAAAAACGGATTCGGATTCGGATTTTTTTGATTCGGATACGGATTTTTCGGATACGGATTCGGATTCGGATATTTTTTTTCGGATACGGAAACGGATATGATATGCCTGATATCCGTCGGATTCGGATACGGATTCGGATAATCCGGATAGTTCTTATTCGGATATCCGGCCCATTAATAATATAGGCCCATTGGCCACACTGCAGGCCCACATCACATAAATAGGCCTTCATATTGGGCTGGCAGGCCCACTGCCATGGCGCCATGGCCCAACCGCCCAAGGAGTTTGAAATAAAAAATCTTCTTTATTTTTTTAAAAAAAACATTTTTTTAAAAAAATAAAGAATATTTTTTAAAATATATATATATTTTTAAAAATGGGATAAATTTCTATAAATTTAAACAGATAAAATTTTATAATAAATAAAAAATATTTTTTAGTTCTTTCAATTTAAATTTTAGAAACACAATGAATTAATGAAAAATAGCAAACTTTGTCAAAATAATTTTAAATTTTTATCACAGCATCTATGTATCGTATGATGATACCATGAGACGTATCGTATTTTTCAGACTTAATTTGAATTTTTTAGAATTAAAATTTCATTAAGCTCTACGTTGTCCATCGAGTGTCGTAACATTTTTTTTAAAAAATATCTTTCAATTTAGTGGATACTGACTTAAAATAGACTCACATGCATGAATATGATTTTTCTAGAATTTTTAGTTCATTATTTCATGCACTTGTAGTTCAAATTTGATAAATTTCAATATAAATCAAAGAAACATACATAATGAATTAAAAATAGCAAACTTATGTATAAAAATGTGAATTTTTTTTATAAGATTAGATATGTTGTATTTTAATCATAGAAAAAAAATCAAGTTTAAACAAAGATTTAACTATTGATTTGCTTTTAAACCTATCACATTCTTCTTAACATTCTAACTCATTACTCTCAAATCTCCATCTTTCTTAACATCGTAGATGCAAACTTTGTCAAAATAATTTTAAATTTTTATCACAGCATCTATGTATCGTATGATGATACCATGAGACGTCTCGTATTTTTCAGAATTTATTTGAATTTTTTAGAATTAAAATTTCATTAAGCTCTATGTTGTCCATCGAGTGTCGTAACAATTTTTTTAAAAACTATCTTTCAATTTAGTGGATACTGACTTAAAATAGACTCAAATTCATGAATATGATTTTTTTACAATTTTTGGTTCATTATTTCATGCACTTGTAGTTCAAATTTGACAAATTTCAATATAAATCAAAGAAACATACATAATGAATTAAAAATAGCAAACTTATGCATAAAAATGTGAAATTTTTTTATGATATTATATATGTTGTATTTTGATATTAGAAAAAAATTCAACTTTAAACGATCATTTATATTTCAAATTTACAATTTTAAACTTTATCTCTCTCACTCCAAAAATAAGTAAATAGTCAACTTTGACTAAAACTCTATCAACCCTAATTTTTCTTTCTCTCTCCCGGTCTCTCCTACTCCTGTCACCTCTCTCTCTCCCCGTTCGTGATGATTTATATGATGTTAACTATTATTTGTCATTTGTCTATTGTGATCTTGAATAAATAAATACATTATTGATATTCGGTAAGTATTCGTAACCGTATTCGTATTCGATTCGTATCCGCTCCGTATTCGTATTCGATGATATCCGACTCCGTATCCGTATCCGGATTATCCGAATCCGAATTCGAATCCGAAAAATATATGAAAAAGGATATGATATTAGTGATATCCGTCCGTATCCGATCCGTTTTCACCCCTAGATGCATCTATCTCGTCAGCCATTATCTATTCTGTCCTTGCATTAACAAAAACAAAAGGGAAAAAAAAAAGAGAAAATGAGTGACCAATTATCACAGGAGCACCGTTACCTAACATCAGCATCTGGCTGTCCACCGTCTCATATTCGGGGATTGATTCGTCGATTTCTGCACCGATTTAGCACATCGAAAAAGAAATCAGTGTTCCATGCTGCTATAGTCGGTAAAACTTTTACTTACCCAAGTTCAAGAAAGATATTAGTTTTTTATATCTACTTAATATATATATATATATATACTTGACCTAAAGATTGTTATATTTTAGAACGGGTTATTTATCGTGCACCCACTGAACATAATCTCATACATTTTTTAGCCTAAAAATCAGTTAAGAAATTCAATATAAAAATAGTCAAAGTTAACTGCTCTTCGCTAAACGCACCTGTTTGCTGGTTACATCTCACCTATGGCTATTCTCTGAAGGCTTTGCTTGTCCTATAATTTCCTTTTTTAAAAAAAAAGGAAAAATGTTAGTTTGCCAAGTTCTTTGCCATATTTTTAAATATCACAGAGTCTATGATGTTTAAAATTTTGTCATAGAGTTTACTAATTTATTTGCTCTCTTATCATTTTCTCATTTATACTTTTTTTTCTTTTCTATTTTACTAGCGAGAATTTCATCTTTTGCCCTATAAACCATGCAACAAAACATAGAACGGTTTGCAAGTTTCATCTCATCGTGTGAGGCTGCAACAGTGACCTAACCAGGAGTAGAGAGTAGGGATGGCGGTCACTACAACGAGTACAGATTATACATACTCATATTTATATCTGTTTATTTAATAGATAACAATTCGTGCTCATATTTGTTACATACGGGCACCGTAAACCTACGGATATATTCGTGAATCAAAAACACAATCATAGATATGGTCTTAGGAGAATAGTGCTGGCTCGGGCGCAACCTGCCCGTCGACGCGTGTTGCGACGCATGTGGCGAACGACCAGCGACTGATGGTGCAGGTTGGGACGCAGGTGACCGACAGCATGGGCTACGACTAGGGATGGATATGGATGTCAGAATATCCGAATTATCCGTATTCGTATTCGAATTACTGTAAATATGGATATCCGTATTCGTATCCGAATTAAATATGGATGACATTCGGAAATATCCGAATTCGTTTTACAAATATGGATATGGAAACGGATATCCGAATTCTGCTGAATGTGGATATGGAAATGGATACATCCGTATTCGTTTTAGGGTTTCACACAGATTAAACTTAGACTCAAGATAATATATTATGACTATATTACTGGTTTATTTATTATTTATATAATTATGGAATACTTAAGTTAGTGAATATTAATAAATTATGGTTTAAAATAAATTGATGGTTAAATATTTATTTGAACTTTAATTTTTTTATAATCAAAATACAACATATCTCATTTCATATAATTTTTTTGTATTTTTTTTAGATACATTTGCTATTTTTAACTCATTATTTGTGTTTCTAGGATTTAAATTGAAATATGTGAAATTTGAAATGCAAGTAGCTAAAATAATGCACTAAAATTTATAGAAAACTCACATTCACTATTTTGTGTCCGGTTTTATTTCTTATCCATGAAATTTAAATAAATATTAAAAAATTATGTTACAACACTTCATCAGTAATGTGGAGCTTAAGAGTTTTTTAATTATAAAAAAATCAAATAAAGTCTAAAAAATGCGAGACTTATCACAGTGTTATAATATTATACATAGATACCATGATAAAATTTTGAAAATGTTTCGAGAAATTTATCATATAGAATGTTAAGAAATCTGAGATTCTCTTAAGAGGAAATAGAGTTTTGAGAAGGAATATGTTATGGTTTAAAGTAAATTTATGGTTAAATATTTGTTTGAACTTGAATTTTTTTATATAATCAAAATACAACATATCTCATACCATATAAATTTTTTGTATTTTTCCAGATCCATTTGCTATTTTTAACTCATTAATTGTGTTTCTAGTATTTAAATTGGAATTTGTGAAATTTGAACTACAAGTACCTAAAATAATGCACTAAAATTTATCGAAAAATCACATTCACTATTTTGTGTCCATTTTTAGTTCTTATGCACTAAATTTAAAGAAATGTTAAAAAAATTATGTTACGACACTTCATCGGTAATGTGGAGCTTAAGGGTTTTTTACTTATAAAAAAATCAAATAAAGTCTGAAAAATACAATACTTATCACAGTTTTATAATATTATACGTAGATACCATGATAAATTTTTGAAAATGTTTCGAGAAATTTATCATATATAATGTTAAGAAATTTGAGATTCTCTTAAGAGGAAATAGAGTTTTGAGAAAGAATATGTTATGGTTTAAAGTAAATTTATGGTTAAATATTTGTTTGAACTTGAATTTTTTTATATAATCAAAATACAACATATCTCATACCATATATATTTTTTTTTATTTTTCCAGATCCATTTGCTATTTTTAACTCATTAATTGTGTTTCTAGTATTTAAATTGGAATATGTGAAATTTGAACTGCAAGTACCTAAAATAATGCACTAAAATTTATCGAAAAATCACATTCACTATTTTGTGTCCATTTTTAGTTCTTATCCACTAAATTTAAAGAAATGTGAAAAAATTTATGTTACGACACTTCATCGGTAATGTGGAGCTTAAGGGTTTTTAATTATAAAAAAATCAAATAAAGTCTGAAAAATACGAGACTTATCACAGTTTTATAATATTATACGTAGATACCATGATAAATTTTTGAAAATGTTTCGAGAAAGTTATCATATAGAATGTTAAGAAATCTGAGATTCTCTTAAAAGGAAATAGAGTTTTGAGAAGGAATAGGCTATGGTTTAAAGTAAATTTATGGTTAAATATATTTTTGAACTTGAATTTTTTTATATAATCAAAATACAATATATCTCATACCATATAAATGTTTTGTATTTTTCCAGATCCATTTGCTATTTTTAACTCATTAATTGTGTTTCTAGTATTTAAATTGAATATGTGAAATTTGAACTGCAAGTACCTAAACTAATGCACTAAAATTTATCGAAAAATCACATTCACTATTTTATGTCCATTTTTAGTTATTATCCACTAAATTTAAAGAAATGTTAAAAAATTTATGTTACGACACTTCATCGGTAATGTGGAGCTTAAGGGTTTTTTAATTATAAAAAAATCAAATAAAGTCTGAAAAATACGAGACTTATCACATTGTTATAATATTATACGTAGATACCATGATAAAATTTTGAAAATGTTTTGAGAAATGTATCATATAGAATGTTAAGAAATATGAGATTCTCTTAAGAGGAAATATAGTTTTGAGAAGGAATAGGTTATGATTTAAAGTAAATTTATGGTTAAATATTTGTTTGAACTTGAATTTTTTTATATAATCAAAATACAAAATATCTCATTCCATATAATTTGTTTGTATTTTTCTAGACCCATTTTCTATTTTTAATTCATTAATTGTGTTTCTAGGATTTAAATTGGAATATGTGAAATTTGACCTGCAAGTACTTAAAATAATGCACTAAAATTTATAGAAAAATCATATTCACTATTTTGTGTCCATATTTAGTTATTATCCACTAAATTTAAATAAATGTTAAAAAAAATCATGTTACGACACTTCATCGGTAATGTGGAGCTTAAGGGATTTTTAATTATAAAAAATTAATAAAGTCTGAAAAATACGAGACTTGTCATAGTATTATAATATTATACGTAGATACCATGATAAATTTTTTAAAATGTTTTGAGAAATTTTTGAAAATGTTTAATTTTTTAAAATAATAAAATTCAGCCAATTATTTCCAAATTGCCGCCTGTTTTTTGACATGTATGATGAATTTCAGTTCAAGACTTTATATAGTTCTTGTTGGTTGTTGTGTATGATGAATTTTAGTTAGTGTTGTTTAAAAACTTAATTTGTGCATGGTTTATTGTGTATCATTCTTTCTTATTAATTATAATTCTAATTTGGTATATTGGACCCTTTGGATTTTTGGAAAATTTGTGAAACAACGAATATTTGGAGTTAAACCGAGTAAACATCCGAATACATATTCGTATTCGAAACATCCGTTTTGTATTCGTATTCGAGAACATCCGAATCCGTATTCGTATTCGAATTAAAATGTGGTAAATAGTGCTATCCGGATTCGTTTCCATCCGTATCCGATCCGAATCCATCCCTAGCTACGACACAGGCGGCCAGCAGCGTGTGCTAGGAACCCGGCGATCGACAGCGCTGGCGTAAGCTCAGCCGTACAAGCGCAGTTAACCGGTGATGCGTGCTCAGAGCCTCGGACTAGTCGATGATGTGGGACGGAGTAGGGAGGGGTGTAGGGATGGATATGGATGTCAGAATATTCGAATTATTCGTATTCGTATTCGAATTACTGTAAATATAATATAGATATTCGTATTCGTATCCGAATTAAATATGGATGACATTCGGAAATATCCGAATTCGTTTTACAAATGTGGATATGGAAACGGATATCCGAATTCTGCTGAATGTGGATATGGAAATGAATACATTCATATTCATTTTAGGATTTCACACAGATTAAACTTAGACTCAAGATAATATATTATGACTATATTACTGGTTTATTTATTATTTATATAATTATGGAATACTTAAGTTAGTGAATATTAATAAGTTATGGTTTAAAATAAATTAATGGTTAAATATTTGTTTGAACTTTAATTTTTTTATAATCAAAATACAACATATCTCATTTCATATAATTTTTTTTGTATTTTTTTAGATACATTTGCTATTTTTAACTCATTAATTGTGTTTCTAGGATTTAAATTGAACTATGTGAAATTTGAAATGCAAGTACCTAAAATAATGCACTCAAATTTATAGAAAAATCACATTCACTATTTTGTGTCCATTTTTATTTCTTATCCATGAAATTTAAAGAAATATTAAAAAAAATTATGTTACGACACTTCATCAGTAATGTGGAGCTTAAGAGTTTTTTAATTATAAAAAAATAAAATAAAGTCTGAAAAATACAAGACTTATCACAATGTTATAATATTATACATAGATACCATGATAAAATTTTGAAAATGTTTCGAGAAATTTATCATATAGAATGTTATGAAATCTGAGATTCTCTCAAGAGGAAATAGAGTTTTGAGAAGGAATATGTTATGGTTTAAAGTAAATTTATGGTTAAATATTTGTTTGAACTTGAATTTTTTTATATAATCAAAATACAACATATCTCATACCATATAAATGTTTTGTATTTTTCCAGATCCATTTGCTATTTTTAACTCATTAATTATGTTTCTAGTATTTAAATTGGAATATGTGAAATTTGAACGGCAAGTACCTAAAATAATGCACTAAAATTTATCGAAAAATCACATTCACTATTTTGTGTCCATTTTTAGTTCTTATCCACTAAATTTAAAGAAATGTTAAAAAAATTTATGTTACGACACTTCATCGGTAATGTGGAGCTTAAGAGTTTTTTAATTATAAAAAAATCAAATAAAGTCTGAAAAATACGAGACTTATCACAGTGTTATAATATTATACGTAGATACCATGATAAATTTTTGAAAATGTTTCGAGAAATTTATCATCTATAATGTTAAGAAATCTCAGATTCTCTTAAGAGTAAATATAGTTTTGAGAAGGAATAGACTATGGTTTAAAGTAAATTTATAGTTAAATATTTGTTTAAACTTGAATTTTTTTATATAATGAAAATACAACATATCTCATACCATATAAATATTTTGTATTTTTCCAGATCCATTTGCTGTTTTTAACTCATTAATTGTGTTTCTAGTATTTAAATTGGAATATGTGAAATTTGAACTGCAAGTACCTAAAATAATGCACTAAAATTTATCGAAAAATCACATTCACTATTTTGTGTCCATTTTTAGTTCTTATCCACTAAATTTAAAGAAATGTTAAAAAAATTTATGTTACGACACTTCATCGGTAATGTGGAGCTTAAGGGTTTTTTAATTATAAAAAAATCAAATAAAGTCTGAAAAATACGAGACTTATCACAGTGTTATAATATTATACATAAATATCATGATAAATTTTTGAAAATGTTTCGAGAATTTTATCATATATAATTTTAAGAAATATGAGATTCTCTTGAGAGGAAATAGAGTTTTGAGAAGGAATAGGTTATGATTTAAAGTAAATTTATGGTTAAATATTTGTTTGAACTTGAATTTTTTTATATAATCAAAATACAAAATATCTCATTCCATATAATGTTTTGTATTTTTCTAGACACATTTTCTATTTTTAAGTCATTAATTGTGTTTCTAGTATTTAAATTGGAATATGTGAAATTTGACATGCAAATACTTAAAATAATGCACTAAAATTTATAGAAAAATCATATTCACTATTTTGTGTCCATTTTTAGTTATTATCCACTAAATTTAAAGAAATATTAAAAAAATCATGTTACGACACTTCATCGGTAATGTGGAGCTTAAGGGTTTTTTAATTATAAAAAAAACAAATAAAGTCTGAAAAATACGAGACTTGTCATAGTATTATAATATTATACGTAGATACCATGATAAATTTTTTAAAATGTTTTGATAAATTTTTGAAAATGTTAATTTTTTAAAACTATAAAATTGAGCCAATTATTTCCAAATTGACGCCTGTTTTTTGACATGTATGATGAATTTCAGTTCAAGACTTTATATAATTCTTGTTGGTTGTTGTGTATGATGAATTTTAGTTAGCGTTGTTTAAAAACTTAGTTTGTGTGTGGTTTATTGTGTATCATTGTTTCTTATTAATTATAATTCTAATTTGGTATATTGGACCCTTTGGATTTTTGGAAAATTTATGAAACAACGAACATTTGGAGTTAAACCGAGTAAACATCCGAATACATATTCGTATTCGAAACATTCGTTTTGTATTCGTATTCGAGAACATCCGAATTTGTATTCGTATTCGAATTAAAATGTGGTAAATAGTACTATCCGGATTCGTTTCCATCCGTATCCGATTTGAATCCATCCATAGAGGGTGGCATGCCATGCATGGAAGGAATGAGGGATTAGGGACCAGACGACCGACCAAGGATGTAGCGCGGCGGAGCTGGGCTCCACCGGAGGGGTAGGCGTGGTGTTGTGGGATGTGGCACAGGAGGGATTTTGTGGAGGGGAGGCGGTTGGGAGAGTGGGTGAAGTGGAGAGAGTTAGTATTTTTCTTTATATATTTATGTTAAATGGGTAAACGGATATAGGTAGTTAAAACTTATATGTATACTCGTTTATTGTTTACCGATAATCAGGTATAATATTAAAAATATATTTGGTCCTAATAAATTTTTTATCCATGAATAAACCAATAATCAGTTGCCATCCCAGCGAGGAGACCGAGCGGCTGCGTCGTGCCACCGTCAGGAGGCCGACGTGCTGCCATCGCCGCCGAGAGGCCGCCGCGCCGTCCGCAGGGTTGCTGTTGGAGGGTGAGAGAAGATGACTCGTGTGGTTGTGCGAACTTATTCTGACTTTATGTTTTTCTGGTTTTACCGAGGGCAAAAAAGAAAAATTCAGGTTAGTAAAATAGAAAAGAAAAAAGAGAAAAGAGCATAAATAAGAAAATAGCAAGAGAGAAAATAAATCAATAAATTTTATGGTAAAATTATAAATTTTATGACATTTGGAAACATATCAACGAAGCAAGCATTTTTTCCAAAAAGAAAATGTATTCGGTTAATCGGCTGTGCCGTCATAGATTCATAGCGACCACATGGCATGGGGGCGAAACCGAAACGAATAAAATTTTACGGAGAAGAGCAATCCCATCTCAACAGTTTGTTGCTGACGATTGAAACAAGTGGAGTAGAGTAGCTAATCTCTTCGAAACAATAAGCCTGCGTGATAGTAGGATAGGAACATGGACTCCATGCAGGTGCAGTGCCCATCGTTGAAATTTTTTTAAAACATTTTTTTTGAATTTTTTTTAAATTTGACACCCGAAATTAAAAAATTATAAAACTAGCTTACCGTCGATCGTTGGTCGACCGAACCAAGCGAACGTGGCCCTTGTTCGATCGATGAAACACCGTACCAGGTCACGTCAGCTTAATTGGTTCGGCAAACCAGCGATCGAACCAGGTCAGCCACAACGCGCCACACGCGTGCCTGTCGCCGTACCGCGCGTGTGCACCCGGCCATGGCCCTACTATCTCGTGCCCCGCCCGCCCACTGCCCCCTACGCCTGAGCCGAGCAGATTGCGACGGGCTGGCGCGAGAAGCGGAGTGAGGGCGCAAAGCGGCAGCAGGACGTGGGACGGCAAGGGCGCGGGCGAGCACGACGCGGCAACAGGGGCGTGGGGGTGTGCGGCGTGGCGTGGCTGGTGGATTGGTCATTGGTGGGCCGAACCAGGCTGACGTGCCCTAGTTCGACCGTTCATTCGACGTTCCATTGGCCAAATGAGGGTCATGTCAGTCTAGTTCGGCTGATGGACTGCCGATGGTAGGCTAGATTTATAATTTTTTGATTTCGGGTATTAGATTTAAAAAAAATTCAAAAAAAAAATCCCCATCGTTTAACCAAACTACTCACTGTAGACTTGTGTGGGGAAACATTACGTGACATCGGTGCTATATACATGAATATGCATTAAAAAAGCACAATGGCTTGAATCGAATGTACATGAATAACCGGTGTGAATAAGAAATTAAAATGAATCAGCGTGACCAGAACCACACGTCCAATAGTAAATCTGCTGCATTTACCTATTACTCTAAATCAATAATCTAACAAATCTTTTTCTCCGCTTTCTCTATAATGTTAAATTTTTGTTTAGAGTACTAGGGGTTGTGACGTAACTATATAAAGTAATTATATATAAAAAAATATAATAAAATAAAGGTTGTTCAAAATTTATAGTTGATATATGCGAACATCAGTTACACGGGTGTCGGGTGTCGATAACATATTAGTAAACCGTAAAAATTCTAATTAAATCCATAATAATACGCTGTCCATGGCTACTTAAATTTTGACGGTGAGTGGGTGACGAATGCGGAATGAATTCTTGAGCAGTTGTCCAAGGCAGAAGGCAGAGGCCGGATGAGGCACTGGGGCTGCAGGCCCAAATTTCAAAATCGGAATTTTAAATTCAAAACTTTCATTCGAACAAGCCGTCTATTTTAGCATAAAAAGAGTGTTTTAAAAATACAGGAAACTATAAAAAACCATAAAAAGTTAAAAAAAATAGAAAAACATTGGAACGTACAGAAAATATAAGATATAACGATACAATTTTGACATGAATTTTTTTATAAACTAAACAATAAAAAAATTATAAATTCAATAATACATTTTTGTGAAAAATAAACAAAAAAATTGGTAGTGACAGCCTATCGGACTATCCAGTTTTTCTTTTTTTTTAAATTTTCACAAAAACATCTTCTGCTACAAAATATCACAAATTTCAATATATTTTTAAAAATAAAAAATGGATTAACCAAAATATTCAAGTGACTTTCTCTGCTACTTCGATGTAGTTTTATTTTCTCTCTGCCTCCTTTCCACATTAGTTGAATGCATATGCATGTAGGTCATTAGAGATCGAAAAAATATGGAGATTAGATGAGTCAAGTAAGGACGTTAAGTTGCAGCTGGATTTAATGGCGGCATGTTCAAATATAGCTAAATCAAACTGTTTGATTGTAATACAACAGAACTATGTAATAGGCTTTAGTGTTTGGATCTTAAAGGATTCGAAGTGTTTATTGAGATTCGAATAACGTCTGAAGCCTCCGAAGCGGATAAGCCTACGTCATAAATTGTATTGATTAAGAGTATATTTAAGAGATTACTTATATAACTATTTAAATTTGAATTTAGGTATTTTGGTGAAAGATGAAGCTCCAAGAGTTCCCCTAAATGAGTTCTTTTCCTAATCCATTCCCTAAATCACCATTCATCTCTCTCAAATATAAGATTAGTTTAGCAAGTCCCTATTTCCATTTGCATATATTTTTTCTTTTGCATGCACATTATTTTCTCTATTACGCGTTGTTATACATTTGACGATACACATATTTGAATGTATCAAAGTTTTATATAAAATTATTACATATTATAGACCGTATTCATAAGATTTTAAAAATAGGGATTGAGATTATAGGAAAACTGTTGTAAATTGATTAATTTTTAGGAAGAGATAGAGTTTAGGAGGATCCCTATACGTGATTTAGGAAATAAAATTTAGAGTATTTCTTGGAGATACTCTAATACTACAAGAGTTTGATCCCCTTTCCTATAAGGAGAGTCTATTTATAGACACGGTAACAACAAGATAATACTAATTTATCTCATACATACAACCGACTATTATAGTATTGAATAATGAATTACATATGAATAATTTAGTAACATCCCGTGTGAATAAAGGTAATGTGCACATCTTATTGGAGAAGACGAGGAACCCATGGTTTTGACGTCACATCTGAGTATTTTCAACATATGTAACTCTTTCAGCATAGGGGGCTCCAACATATCAAGCAACTCCGAGCTCTTTGCCTTGGGAGGGTCTTGTGGTGACTTCAGCCGAACCAAATGACTTCAGTATTCAGAGGGGACTTTGTAATCCTACGTTATTATTACATTGTTAGTTGAAAGTATTTTTTCCTGATAGATTCATTTATGTAATTATAAAAAAATTAAGGATGTCTTCATCTCTGTCACACCATTAGATATATAAAACTGATAGATGCTTATAAATTTGTAGAAAAAAGTACAAATTACTACCATAAATTACGGTAAAAATTTAAATAACCCCATAAACTACAATATCATTTAATTATCCCTAAAATTTGAAAACCGATTCACTCTTTAACTTTTCACACAGTTTCGCTGACATGGATGAGGGAACTGCGATTTTCGCTGACTGAGCGTATACATAACGTGCTAACGTGATCAAACGTATAAAAATTTTCTCCGGCTAACAATACACATAAGTTGTTTGATGAAATGTCTCCACCAACCTGCCGGCTGACATCACCCTTCTAATTCATATGTACTTGAGATACATATGTGATACACCAAGCTACATATCTTAGACCTTATGTTAGTTCCTATAAATTTATTTAGCCCACTTGTTTTAGGAGAATACATGTTCTCTAAATTATATTAGACATCTGTGACGAATTATAAGAAGCATTTTACAGAAGAAACGTATTGGATTGTATGTATGACGACGATACATGCCATGTTTGGCATCCACTACATCTTAAAAAATATATTCAGATTCAGAGCGATAATATACTCGCAGAATGACGCACAAGCCACAAGGTGCCGTCGTCTGTCCGTCTCTAGCTGGAAAAAATTCCGAATAAAAGAGAGCAAAACGAAAAGAGAACAAAAGCGGTTAACTGCCACGGCGATGTGGAGAACGACGCGGTTAGATTTAGCCTATGCAGTCCACGAAAACGGAAGAAGAAAAAACAAAAGAGAGAGGACGAATATCTCTCTGACTATGTTAGTTTAAGCTTAAAATTATAATAATCTAGTGTATTAGTTGATAAAATAAATAAATAAATAAATAATCAGATAATTTTGGTATCCAATAAATTTTTTTAGCTTGTTAGTATAGAAAATATTAAAATACAAATTAAATTTTTGATGAAAATCACTTTGTTTTGAGTGCATTATAGATTTTTTCGTGCAAATATAATAATACATATCAATAATAATCTTTTTAATCACATAAATTATTTTTTCTATGTGTTATTATATACCAATTTATTATAATCTTATCTATAATAACTATTATCTTTGTTTTTGAAGTAAATAATTTTGGTATTTTCTATACTCATCTATAAATTAATAAATCTATATATATATATATTTCTAAATTCATTAATATATAAATAAATCTAAAAAATAACAAAATAATTTTCTTTCAAAAACAGCTACTCCATTTATGTCGCTTCCCACCCCGATATATTCTCCGTAGCCCACACCTTCCTGCCAATTTCCCCATTCTCCTCCACACACACCAGAGCCGTCCCCGTCTCCGCCTCTCCCTGCCACTCCTCCGCCTGTCAGCTTGCTCTCCTTGTTGTTCTTGGCCCTGCCGGCGAACTGCAATTGGAATAGAGTAATCACCGGCAGCGGAAAACGTATGGTGAACGAGCCATCATCTCCCTCTTCCCTCTGTTTCGCGTCTGTTGGTTTACGCGCACGCAAGGGCTCAACTACCGCTCCTATTCTTTTGCTGATTCTTGATCCGTGCCGCATGCAGGTCATCGAAGAACGGGCCTTTTGAGGGTTAAAGATTTGGTCTTTCGTGGCTGGTTTGCGTGGCTGGTTTGGGTTTCAGCCTTTCAGGGATGGTGGGAGACGGAGGGCTGTCTCAGCTGGCCCGATTCCCATCGCTTTGAACTTGATGGATGCATCTGTAAGTACTACGCGTGTTTCTTCCTTTTGTTTTCCTTGACGTTTCTTTCTTCTCATGTGTGGTGTTTGCATGCTTAGGTGAACGCCAAAAAGGTTAGTTTCTGTGGGAGCACTGGCCATAGCCGCTGCGGTGAATTCCATCGACCTGCCTGGTCCTGTCGTATGCGGGATCACTCCTTGAACAGAAGCAACCCCTTCCTACTTCAGGTTGTTGCTCTCGGTCTAATTTTCCACTAATTTTATGTTTCCTTTTGGGCTCCTTTTCTTTCTTGACGTTCCTTTTGATTTGGTGGTGGGAGAGAAGGAAGATTTAAGATTAGATCTTGTTGAACATGCTGGCTTGCTTGTGGGTTGTGGTCTACTGGTCTTCTCCGTTTTCAAGAACTTTGCAAACTGTGCCTTATCATCTTTTATACAATAAAAACCCTGACAAATATAAAATGATGCCGTCCAAATTTGTTAACAAGGTCCAGTTTTTGCATAATTCAGTTCAGGTGGAGCTTGCTGTCTTATAAATATTAATTATTGGGATTGAAAAATAGTAGATACCAGTTCAATATGTCAAACTACTGGGGCATCTCATTGATTCCTTCCCCCCTCTTCAATTTTGGATGGAAGGATAGTCAAACAGATTAGCCATAACAGTACAAAGGACTAATAGTCTAATAGTGATCTGCTCAACAACAGAAACCATGTTATACACAAAGATTAGAGTAGCAACCTTGTTCACATACTTGTATCAATTAGGACTCTTCTACAAAACCTTGGAGTAGCAAGCTAGAATTTACTATGTGGAAAGTCAAATAAGCCAATTCTAATTTTAACCCTCAACAGAATCTTCTAACCCATAGTCCCATACTACCAGGTCAGTATAATCGAATCTGATCCATTGGATCAAAACTAATGGATGGCCCAGATCCATCTTGTGGAGTTATGGTACTAATAAAAAACCTAGAATTTTGTTGAAAAATTTCTCTGTGGAAAAAGTTTACGATGTTTATGCTTTATAGCTCAAATATTTTTGCTTAGACCGTGCTTGGCTAATGCTTTGGGTTAATATTGCAGGTCTGGTTTGTGTTTCCATTTAAGTATAAAAAATCTGTATTTGGCATGGGTCTTAACTAGCATCAGAACCTTTAAAGCAAAGTTTGGCAGCAATAAACATTAATTGGTGTTATACTTCTATTGATAAAGATGGTGAATGAAGAACTATTTTATAAGATCTCCAATGATCACAACATCAGCTCTGAGGAAGAAGATGTGCTTGTCAGGAGCTATAGTAATCTCAATGTCAGCTTTGGATATCACTGTAATTCTTATCCAAGTTTTTCTCTAGACACCGATGACGACGAAATCTCTCCCAAAAAGAGACTTGAAATTAATGCCAATATGTCATCAAGCAATGGCTCGTTTACTTGTTTATCTGGTGCGGCAATTAGTGCCAATTTCACACTGGCAAATACAAACATTTGCAAGGGTCTTATTGGAGAAGAAATTTTACCAGAACTAGACTCTCCAAATTCTTTTAGAAAAATTGTCTCTTCTCCGTCAATGTCAAGATTGGACTTGTTATCTACCTCACAAGGAAGTCCTGTATCGACTGAGAGCTCTATATTTGAAATCAGTAAAAATATTTGGAGGTCCAGTGCTCCAACTACTGTGTCATCTAATTTTCTGACGGGTACAGAGATAAAAATGGCTGGTGGAGCTGCTGGAGAGGACAGAGTTCAAGCTGTGTGCTCTGAGAAGAATGGATGGTTGATTTGTGGAATATATGATGGATTTAATGGACGAGATGCAGCTGATTTTCTGGCAGTAACTCTATATGATAATATAGTATATTACCTATATTTGTTAGAGTGCCGGATTAAACAAGAAAACAGTCTGTATGGTTCAGCAGAGCACTCTCTTAATGGTGTTAAAAGCGAGTTAACACTAGCCATGAGATTTGCAGAAAATGAAGATGTGAAATTTTCTGAGACATTTCGAGCTGGTGTGCTTAATTGCCTCACTACTGCTGTTGAGCAAGCTGAGAATGACTTTTTATGCATGGTCGAACAAGAGATGGACGATAGGCCAGATTTAGTATCAGTTGGGTCTTGTGTTCTAGTTGTGCTTCTACATGGAACAGATCTGTGCATCTTAAATCTTGGGGATAGTAGAGCTGTGCTAGCTTCCATGCCATATGCAGGAACAGATAAATTGAAGGCTGTTCAATTGACTGAGACCCACTCACTTGAAAATCCATTGGAGTACCAGAAGCTTTTAGCTGATCATCCTAATGAGCCCTCGGTTGTGATGGGTTGCAAAATAAAAGGGAAGCTGAAGGTCACTCGTGCTTTTGGAGTTGGCTATTTAAAGCAGGTTACATACTGTACTTCGGTTTGTGAAGAAAGTGCATTAATGCATCGGCATTATTATGATTTTACTAATACACGTTTTTCATATCATTTTGCAGAAAAAGTTCAACGATGCACTCATGGGAATTCTCCGAGTTCGTAATTTTTGCAGCCCACCTTACGTATATACCAATCCGCACACAGTTAGTCACAAGGTTACAGAGGGTGACTTGTTTGTTGTGCTTGGTAGTGATGGTTTATTTGATTTCTTCAGCAATGATGAAGTTGTTCAGTTGGTTTCTCAATTTATGCATGATAATCCGATTGGTGATCCTGCAAAATATCTCATTGAGCAACTTTTACATAAAGCAGCCAAGGAAGCAGGTATCCTCCGAAATATATTATTATATTAGTTCTATAATTTTATTGTTGACATATGAAATAGTATTAATACGCACTTGCCCTGAAATGCATATTCCATATTATATTAGGACATAGGAACCTATAGCATTTAATTCTATAATTTTATTGTTGACATATGAAATAGTATTAATACACACTTGCCCTGAAATGCATATCCCATATTATATTAAGACATAGGAACCTATAGCATTTAATTCTAAATATAAGTCTTTTTAAAACTTAAGGATACTTTTTCATCTTTTCTTTCATGTTTTTCCTTGCCAGATAAATGTTACTCTCATAAATAAATAATTCATATTTTATAACAAAGAATAAATAAGGGACAACAAAGTCATTTTATTTAATTTCGTGTGCACAAGTTTAAAATGACCAATATAAATAATCAGAGGGAGTATAACATTGGGCTAAAACAACTCATATGTTTGGATTTATATTGAAATCATAGACTTGAGAGTTAAGATGCATTTATGCTAACTTTTCATCTTGCGTTCTTCCTATGTTTTGTCAGCTTTAACAGATGAAGAATTAATGAGGATACCTGTTGGGAGTAGGAGAAAGTACCACGATGATGTTACCATCATTGTTATCATCCTTGGGAATGCGCAAAGGACAATGACAGCGTCAATTTCGTTATGAAAGATTATGGATTTCAGAGAACAAGCTATCTGATGGTAAAAGAAAAATTGTGGGTGTTCTCATGTGAATGCGTTTTTAGAAATCTCATGTGAGTTAATAAACGAAATGATGTGTATATATCCTTCTGGAATTTTGGGGGTGATCCTTTTGTTAGATCAAAAGGTGGACGAAAATTTGTTTGGCATAAATTTTGCACATGACTCGAACATTAATGCAGAATGGAGAGTACTATTAAGCTTTCATTAGCTGATGTTGCTGCAGTATATTGTTCCTTAATCTTTAAAATATATATATTTGAGTTAGCAATCCTCACGTATGAGCCATGGTGTTGGATTGCTTGTTTTCTCTGCTTATTATTCTGAAGATTTTATAGAAATGTGGAGGGGATCCATCGAAAGACTACTCCAACATGTGGACGACTTGCAAAGTATCAATGGCTACTAATCTGAAGAGATATCGTGTGGTGGATGTTGATGAATCTTGGCCACATCGCGCACACCAAAATTCACACATCTCTAGTATCATTTGTGTGATTCCTGCAGATTCACAATTCCAGGTTATTGTGAGCAACCACCCGCACCTTTTCTTTACCTCACAAGAGCAGCAGACAAAAACTGCAGGCATTATCCTAATTCCTAACACACAAGACCAAGGAATAGCTATAGGTTCACACGCATGATACCATTTCTTCACACGCATGAAGACTGAAGCAGCCATGAGTGTGAGGCCGAAGATGCGAACGCTTTTTTCCATTATCTTAAAGAAAAATGCAGCCATGGATGCTAACATGTAAGCTCGACAGTTTGGCCGAGCCATATGATGCAGGCATGAATTTTTTTTGAAATAATTTTTTTTTTAAAAAAATCAAATCTGTATGTCAAGTTCAAAAAATTACAAAACTAATAGGCATTCGGCATTTGAAATGCCGACTGGAGTCCAGTTGGCACTTGGCGCAATCGGCACTTGAAGTGCCGACTGGAGCTGACGTGACACCTAATCGGCACTTCAAGTGCCGACTGCCTATTAGTTTTGCAATTTTTTGAACTTGACATACAAATTTGAATTTTTTTAAAAAAATATTATTTCAAAAAAAATCATGCAGGCATAGACTAACAGAAGCTGTTGTACCATGTAAAAATGGGCTATTTTACAGTCCTTGAGGAGGTACCAGGAGGTACCACATTTTTTAGTGTTAATTTTGGTACCTCCTGGTACCTCATGTGTCAGGAGGTACCAAAATTAACACTAAAAAATGTGGTACCTCCCGGTACCTCCTCAAGGACTGTAAAATTTCTCATGTAAAAAATGGTTCAAGGTTAAAGGGACTGATGTGATGGCGACTTCCATCCTTGCACTACAATAAAACAGGCAAAGCCGACGGAAGTTAGCCCTTTCTCGACGGAAGAAGCTAACTTCCGTCGGCAAAAGGCTAACTTCCGTCGGCATTGGGCCGACGGAAGCGGGTAGACGGAAGTTAGCTAACTTCCGTCGGCTTCACGTGGCCGACGGAAGTTAGCGCCGAACTCTGCCACGTCAGCAGAGGGGCACTAACTTCCGTCGGCCAGCCTGGCCGACGGAAGTTAGGGCCCCCTAACTTCCGTCGGCTTTGGCCCTAGCCGACGAAAGTTACCCTTTCTGCCCACGTGGCCGAAAGCAGCTAACTTCCGTCGGCTATGGTCAAAGCCGACGGAAGTTAGCTGGTATTTTTTTTGTTTTTTCCTGGTTCCCCTACTCACACTCACATCCAACCACAATTTCAACCACATTCACATATATCATCCAAAACACATTCAAACTTCATATATAACATCCAAACTTCACATATAATATCCAAAATCACATCACATCTCACATCCAAAACTTCACACATCAAAGGCTGAGCCGACGGAAGTTATTTAACTTCCGTCGGTTTTCCCAAAAACCGACGGAAGTTAAATTGGTCGACAAAAATGTTCTGTTTTGTTGTAGTGTTGAAGCCAAAATCACCCATATAAACACAGCTTCTTCCGTGCAACTTTCTACTCTCAGTTTCTTCTAAGAACTATCGATTTAATTTGCCATTTCTCTATAATCTTAACAATTAGTAAGCGTGTTGTGGAAATAGTTTGCGCTACTTTTTTTTAGAGTTTAGGAGAGGATGGACGTCTTCAGGTACTACGTGAAGAAGCGCAACGAGGTGAGGAGGAAGCAGATGCAGATGCAGATGCTGCAGATGGAGCAGACTCTAGTTTAATCTAAACTAACCATAATTTGGGTTCAACGATAATCTTCAACAAGTTGTATTAGTTTATATTTCATTGCCTCTTTTATTACTTTTATGATGTACAGAAGTACATCAATAATATTTGTTTAAAAATGTATATCACATGGCCCATCTTCCTTTTTTGTAGAACATGTTACCATGCAGGCCGGATGGGCCAATTCGTTCAACCAAACATACCTCACCATCAGATCATATTTAAATTTAACAATGGACTAATGTGGCAACTTCTATCAGCCACTAAATGCATTTAAGTAGGTAAAGTAGAAAAATAATCTCATTAATTAAGTCAACCGTTCAATGGTAGCCCGTGCCTAGGATCAATGAAGGGATCATCACAAACCCCAGAAATCCTAGAGGACAATTCCCTCGAACTACTATCAAATCCTACTCTATCCACCTTAATTAACACGATTTTAGCCATGCCAATTGCATAGTTCAAGAGCACCTGCGTGTTATCACCGGAGACCTGCCTGCCTGCCGGTGGCTTTTTACGAAACCTAAGCAAACTTTCGAGTCTAATTAAGATAATTATATATAAACATATTCATACTATTGTTTTACGAGTCTAACTAAGATAAATATATATAAACATGTCTTAACTATATAAAAAGGACGACTTACTCGTCCGTCCGCCTCGGCCGCGCGCCCCCTCCCCGCGCATCGCGCGCAGCGCGACCACGCCACTCCCCGGTCCGCCTCGACTGCGCGCCCCCCTCTCCGGTCCAGGCCGTTGTGCTCCCAGGGCCCCTCCTCGGTCCGCCTCGACCGCGCGCCCCCCTCCCCGCGCATCGCGCGCATCGCGACCTCTCCGCCTCGACCGCGCACCCCCTCCCCGGTCCGCCTCGACCGTGCGCCCCCCTCCCCTGGCAGTGCAACTGCCTGGACCAAGTCCGAGCGCAGCGCAACTGCCTGGACCAGGATCGTGCACCCCACTACAAAACCCAGACCTCTCCCCTCCTCTCTACCTCACTGATCTCTCCCCTCTGCTCCCTCCCTCTGCTCAGACCCTAACCTAACGTAGCTCACGGACTCTCGCCGCCGCTCGCCCGCTCCGCCGTCGGGTCGTCGCGCCGCCGCTCAACAGGGCTGGATCCGCCTTCGGGTAAGAGAAGAGAGGCAGTCAGTACATATGAGCAAAAAGAAAAAAACCGAAGGGAAAAAAAACCGAAGGTTAGGGTTAGGGTTTTTACCCTAACCCTAACCCTAAACTAAGAGTGGGCCCGGGGTCTCACCTTGGCTCTCGAGTCGTTGCGCCGCCGCTCGCCGGTGGCCGGGAGCCCTCCGCCGCTCGCCGGAAGCCGGGACCGCGCCGCCGCTCGCCATAGGACGGCGAACCCTCTCGGGTCGCTCGGCTTTGACCACCGCGGGCTAGCTCGACGGAGCCCCGCTCACCCTCGGGTGAGCGCGGTGCTCCGGCGAGCTAGCCGGCGGCGGCCGACCGCCGGTGGCCGCCACGGCGCGCCGCTCCGCCGCCACGCGCCCGCCGGCGCGCGCCACCGCGCCGCTCCGCTCTCGCTCTCGCTCTCGGGCTGGGAGGAGGGAAATGGGATTAGGGTTCGGGGGTGCGAGCGCGGCGTCTTTATACGGCCGACAACGATGCCTGGCCGTCGGATCTGATCCGACGGCCAGGATTAAGAGGCCTCGATCCGGCCCAGGCGGGAAACGGAAATCCTGGCCCAGGCCCAGGTTGCGTGCGCGGGCGCGCGCCGAATGCCTGGCCTGGGCCCAGGACTCAGAAAGCCTGCGAAAAGTTGTTTATGGGCCGGAGGGTAACACTGGTTGGGCCGGAATTGGTTTTTAAATTTCCAGAATTAATGAATTGATTTACTATTTTGTTTATTCTCTGGAAATTAAGAAAATTGCCCAAAAATCAGATAAAATTAAGTTTGATGCTAGAATAATTTTGTAAAATTCATCATGTTCAGTAAAATTACTCCTAATTTTTCCAGCATTTCTAATAGTATTTTCCATTTTACAGAATTAAATAATTGCCTTTTTCCTATTTAATTATTCCCTGAAAAATTAGAAAATCATCAAAATTAAGATAAAACAACTTTAGGGATGTAGATAATTTTAACATGATTCATCATGTCCAGTACAATTACTCTTAATGTTTTGAGCATTTCTATGAGTAAATTGTTAGAACTTAATAGAATTAATTTTTTATTTTATTATTCCCTTTAACATATAAAAGTTTAGATGTTGTATATTATTGTATAATTCATCATATTCATTACCACTACTCTGAAATTTTGAGAATTTTCATGAGTATTCTCATATTTCGATCATATAGTCAGAAAAGTTGACTTACAAAATGAAGAAATTAATTGTACCTAATACTTTCTGAATGAGATGTTTTCTCCAGGTGGCATACAATCAGCAGACAAATAGACAATGCATCATGCGCTTGTCAAAACTAAAATAATTGAGCTTGCTGAAGTTTAAATTCGTCCTCGGAAAGTACATGGCTAACTTAAAGTATAAACATATATACTTGGAAGTGGAACTGAGACCCAATAGAATTAATTTTCTATTTTATTATTCCCTTGAACGTATAAAAATTCCCAAAAAAAAAGATAAAGCAAGTTTAGATGTTGTATATTATTGTATAATTCATCATATTCATTATATATTCTCTGAAAAATATAAAAAATGCCCAAAAATCAGATAAAATTGAGTTTAATACAGGGATAATTTTGTAAATTTCATCACATTCAGTAGTATTATTCTGAATTTTTTATGAGAATTTTTTGTTGTTTTGGGCTGAATTCATTTTGTATTTTCCATAATTAAAATGATTACTGAATTCATTTTGTTATTCCTGTAAAATAAAATGATTACTGAATTCAGCCAAAAAATGATATAAATTTAGTCCAATGACTATTTTTTTATTGAATTCATTTTGTATTTTCCATAATTAAAATGATTACTGAATTCATTTTGTTATTCCTGTAAAATAAAATGATTACTGAATTCAGCCAAAAAATGATATAAATTTAGTCCAATGACTATTTTTTTATTGAATTCATTTTGTATTTTCCATAATTAAAATGATTACTGAATTCATTTTGTTATTCCTGTAAAATAAAATGATTACTGAATTCAACCAAAAAAATGATATACATTTAGTCCAATGACTCTTTTTTAATTGAATTCATTTTGTATTTTCCATAATTAAAATGATTACTGAATTCATTTTGTATTTAGTCCAATGACTCTTTTTTTATTAGAAATAATTATTTTTTTCTTACTGAACTATTTTTATTTCTTACAGATTCAAGACGATTTCTCATCTAAAGAGTATTCACATCTAAAGACGGTTTGAACCTGATTTATCTCTAGCTTATCTCCTTATGAGATGTTTATTTCCTATGAGTAATAATACCATCATTTCCTATGCCGTAGTATTTAGGCACATCTGTTTATTTCTAATGTAACGTTCCATTAGAAATTATGTTGGTTGTCTGTGATCTTGGGTCTATTTGGCGTCTCATTGTTATAAGTAATAATTTGTACATTGTAGTTAATATTTTATTCAGATAACTGTGGGCTGAAAAAACTGCCTTAGAGGGGATAGGAGCAAGACATGCAATTTATAGATATCATTATGGGCCATGAATCTGATATAGGATGTGCATTGTTTAAACCTGATTTATCTCTAGCTTATCTGCTTATTAGATGTTCATTTCCTATGAGTAATAATACCATCAGTACAAACCTAATTATCATGACATTCTCCAATTATTACATGGGAAACACAAAACATATATTGAATAAAAACATCAGCCAATAAAAACCAACTGTTCTTAATTTTTTTCCGCATTTCCATGATTTTTTTATATTTTTCTATACATTTCTTAATTGCGTTTCTGTATTTTTTGAATTTTTGGCATTTTTCGATGAATTATCCTGTTTATTCTTTAATATTTCCCCCTTTTTATTCTGTAAAGATTTTCCCCTATTTTCATTCTTACATGTGTTTCTATTCTATTTGTCAAATAATGTGTTTATATCTGATTTGTCAAATAATTCCGCTAGATAAAACATTATAATATAGTTGAATTTCTTAGATATATTAAATGGCTGGCATGCGAAAGAGAACTTACGCCGACCGTCTAACCCGTAATGCGGTGGTACCTAGGTGAGCCTATATTAGTAAAACCAACTTTCCTGCAACGATGAAAGATGTTCTAAATTGCATTTTTTTGTTAAGGTTTATGAAATTTGACGAGATAGAGTTCGAGCACTTAAACTATGCATGGAGTGCCGTCGCCAGAGTAGAAGTTAAGTTTCTCCCTGATGAATATGGAGAAAAACAATGATTTATTTTAATGGATATTACCGTAAGTTGCACACAAGTTGGACTAAATTTTACATAGTAGTGAACATGTGAACTATTCTAAACCCTAATATTATACGTAGGGTGCTAAAATAGAAGTCATTGCATGGGAGCGGGAGGAAGTTCATAGGTTTAACATTCTCCTAAATGAAGGACAATGTTATACTATTCATCGTCTATATTTTCAACCTAATCTTGAAGAGGCATTGTACTATCGGAGCATTGCCCATGCCTATGAAGGTTCTCTTCGAAGAAATACAACAGTTGAGCCATACATTCTTCCAATCCAATTCCCTCCCTATCCAAAATATCTATTGACGTTTCATGACGCGTGGATTCGTCCGAATAAAACGTTTGTGGGTACGTACGTAAATTGAATCAGCGATGCATAGTTTCAAAAAAAATAGTTGTCTTACTTGTAGTATGATATGATTATTTGGACAGACATAGCTGGAGTGGTTGTCTATTGGGGGAAATTGGAACGACTTGGAGGTCTATATAGGGAGATAACACTGATGGACACTAGGTAATTCATAAGTTAGATACAACCACTTATATCATCATAAACAATCACATTGTTTTTGCAAATCGAAAGCTAATGAGAATTTGATCTTTTTTAGCTTGAACATGATGGTTGTTGGAATTTGGGGTGACTCCCTCACTGATCACATCTCTGAATGGACAGAAGCTTATCGTAACAACCACATTGTTTTAGGAACCATGCTTCGACTTCACAAGAAGCATAGTAATTTATTCCTAACCCATTTTATCATTAATAAACATATAGTGATGAATTACACTAATATTTGTTCTACTTGGCGATAGGATGTTTAGAGACTTCACAACACACTACAGTCAAGTTTAATCCGATTCATCCATCCACACTACCTTTGCAAAGTAAGTAGTTCCAACAATAAAACACAAGCTAAGAATAATGGCAATACATCACATAATATTATAGATATTGTTAATTATTTTTCTTTGAAATATAAATGCAGACTTACGGCAGCGTGTGAGTTCAGGAATTATGGATCTAAGCTTTGTGAATCGGTTCATGGAAGCTAGATGGAGATATTTTGCAACGATTTATGGATCTGACTGTCCATAGTGTTACAGTCTTGTGTGTATTGTGGTGTGCGTTGTTTATGTACTTCCTCATATTCGGATGTTTTGTGTTTATTTCTATTGGGTACACCCTTTGAAGTTATTTGAATGTAATATTGGTTTTTGTGTTCATTTCGATTAATCTATTGTGTACTCCCTTTGAAGTTATTTGAATTTGGTATTTGGTTTTGTGATCATTCGTTGAATCTATTGTGTATTCCCTTTGAAGTTATTTCAATGTAATATTTGTATTGGAATACATGTCTCAAATTCAAATACGCTTATTTACAAAATGAAAACATCATTCACTGTAATACTCTCATTCCTAACCTTGAAGAATGTTTTCTTTCCTCTGACACAATCTCCAGATCCAATCTTGATTAATAATCATCCAATGCCCTATTTAAATAACAAATTTGTAATCCTAACCCTCAAAATAACCCTTTAATCCAAAACAAGTATTCTAAATCACTCTTTGGTACCAAGAAAAATAAATTAAAACTCAAACACTTATCTGAATTAAAATCATGTTCCATCTATAATGTTTCCACTCAAGTATCGTTTGTTTGGTGGTTAACCAATTATGCAATCAACAGGTCGCTCGACGCCGCGATAACAAAGCTATCAACCATGTCAGAAAATATACCGAGGAGAGAGGGTAAAGAAGGTTATTATATTTTATGCGCCTAATTTATCATGTTTATTTGTCTATTCAAATATTTGTGGTACGACATTACACTAAAATTATTGTCTGAAAAGGTGTACTCATTTTAAATTTTTAGTTATCGATGGTCGTCATAGACAAAAGAGAAATCGCTGTAACATTTTGCCTCACGGCCCTTCTGGAATTTGTATTCGACAACCATCACAGACTCCATCGGAAAGTTCATCGGACGGTGAAAATGTGTCATATCGACAACCGTCCTCATTTGTTGTTCCTACACAAAGTACCCTTACATCAGCGGGATTATTTCAAGGACAAACCTCTAATGGTATAAACTACTGCAATGTGTGTTGTGCAATTACTAATACCAAAAATTATGTCTCATGTGATTACATAAACTTTGTGCAGGTGCAAATTCTGCTATATTAGCAACTCCAACTATCGACTCACAAGAGCAACAAGCAATTCCATCTGTTCAACAAACCCAACTTGACCGATCGATAGATCGTGCTGAGATAAGGCGTGCTCGTGAAAGAGCACGCTATGCAAGCTTGACATCGGAGCAACGAAACAAAAGACGTGCACGTGATAAAGCTCGATATGCAAGTATGACGGATGAACAGAGGCAAGCGAGGCGAGAGAACCAACGATATTCAGCAAGTATGACCGATGAGCAAAGGCAGGTTATGCGGGAAAAACGTAACCAACAAAATCGAGCAAGAAGAAGAACTCTTGGTCCAAACTGTGTCGTTCGTAATACACCACATGGCTCTGAGATAGGATCTAACAACCTTAATACAACTGACATTGTCTACCAGAACCTACCTGTTAGCGCCCACATTTTAAAGACTCAGCCAGACTGTCGTCATTGTGGTGCGAAGAGGTTTGAATATGAGCCGCCAGGATTTTGTTGTATGAATGGCAAGGTCAAACTTCAAATACCTGCGCCACCTGAGGAGCTTCGACGGTTGTACACAGGTGAAGACATTCAATCACAACATTTTATAGAGAATATTAGATATTTTAACAGTCATTTCTCCTTCACCACAATGTACTGTGATTATGACAAGAACCTCGCAAGTGCAAGGGATGGAGTTTACACATTTAAAGCGCATGGGCAAATGTACCATAACATACATTCTTTTGGGAATGGAGGCAATGAACCAAGCCACTTGCAGTTGTACTTCTATGATGATGATCCTAGCTTATCACATCGTTTCCGTCGTGCTCGAGATGAGATATATAGAGAAAGGGACATATCTATTATTAGATGTTTGGTACATATTTTGAGAGATAATCCCTACTCTGAAACATTCAGAAGCCTAGGACAGGTTGAAGACGTTGATGAATATCGTATTGTGCTAAATATGGATTATAAGCTAGACCAGAGAACTTATAACAGACCGTTAACATCAGAGGTTGCTGCTGTGTGGGTTGAGGGGAATGATATTAATAAACATTTTGATCGTAGCATCACCTTGTTTGGCAATAACAACAACTACTATTCAATTAGACCGAGTGATGGGTGCTACGACCCTTTGTCATACCCCCTATTTTTTCCAAGAGCAGAGCTCGGTTGGCATTCTGATATACCAAGACAAGGTATTGACATTAGTCAAATAAATACAACCCGACAAAGAAATGCTGACAACTCAGGTTAGCTAAGTGACTCATATTCATGTTATTACGATACTATTAATCCATACGCTAATCACCTAATTGATTTCTCTTTTCTTTGTAGATACTACCAGCAAGTTTTTTGTTTCGATGCGTGAATATTATTGCTATAAATTCCAGATGCGTAGTGGAATCTTCAACACGGTCTTGTATGGGAGACGTCTATTCCAGCAGTTTGTAGTTGATACCTACATAAAAATTGAAACGTCTCGCCTGAATTACTTCTTATACAATCAGAAGAAGATTCGTGCGGATCTTTACCAGGGCTTGATGGATAGTGTATCTGTTGGAGAACATAGAGCCAGCAGATTGGGAAAAAGATGGGTCCTACCTGCATCGTTTATCGGTGGCGGGAGGGATATGAGACGAAGATATATGGATGCTATGGCCTTAGTGCAGAAGTATGGAAAACCCGACATATTTATCACAATGACTTGTAATCCTAATTGGGAAGAGATAAGTAGGGACCTTGCACCTGGCCAAACACCACAAGATCGTCCTGATCTTGTTGTGCGTGTATTTAAAGCCAAGCTAGAGGATCTCAAATTCCAGCTATTTCGTAAACATATCCTAGGAATCATTGCAGCACAAGTCCATGTTATCGAGTTCCAAAAAAGGGGTCTACCACATGCACATTTCCTCCTTATCATGGAGTCAACATACAAATTGAGTTGTCCCGATGAGTATGATAATGTTATATCAGCAGAACTTCCAAATAAGGATAAATACCCGGAGCTATATGAAATGGTAGTGAAACATATGATGCATGGCCCGTGTGGTCCACTAAATAGGAAGAGTCCATGCATGAAAAATGGTAGTTGCAAGTGCTATTATCCACGCCAGTTTAGTGACACAACTATCCAAGGCGAAGATTCTTACCCTATCTACAGGAGAAGGGATGACAGACAAAGGGTAAGAGTGAGAGGTCATGACTTAGACAACAGATGGGTTGTCCCATATAATCCCATGCTTCTAAGAAGGTATGACTGTCACATCAATGCAGAAGTTTGTTCGAGTATTAAGGCTGTTAAGTACCTCTACAAGTATATTTATAAGGGTCATGATAGGGCGTCTGTGTCCGTCAATGAAGCTGATGAAAACCGCGAGATTAATGAGATCAATGAATATAGGGATGCTAGGTGGGTAACACCACAGGAGGCATTGTGGAGAATATTTGGATTTGATCTTAGCGGGATTTCGCCACCAGTGCTACAGTTACAGCTCCACCTCCCAGGAATGCATCTTGTGTCCTATAGAGAGAATGCTGATGTCCGTGAAGTTCTCGACCAACAGGGTGCCTCAAGAACCATGTTGACTGAGTATTTCAAGGCAAATCAAGAATTTACGTGGGCACGCACACTACTTTATAGGGATTTCCCACAATATGCAGTGTGGTTGCCTGGACGTAAGCTTTGGAAAATAAGAGAACGAAGCACGCAGGTTGGGAGGATCATCTCAGCACATCCAGCAGAGGGAGAAAGATACTACTTGAGGGTGCTATTAAACCATGTGGTTGGTGCTACTTCATTTGAGAATTTGAGGACATATGATGGTATTGTATACCCTACATTTCGAGAAAGCGCTGAGAAAAGAGGTATTATTGAGTCAGATAACAGCATTGATGAGTGCCTCTCTGAAGCTGAAGTATTTCATATGCCTTCGTCCCTCCGAAGGTTGTTTGCTACAATATTGGTATATTGTGAACCTAGCGATGTGCGTGGACTCTGGAACAAACACTTCGAAGCAATGTCTAATGACATCCGACGATCCCAGATGAATGCATATGCAGTTGAACAAATGGTGTTATTGGATATAAGAAAATTGCTTCAGTCAATGGGTAAAGAGATAACATCATTTCCTCTTCCAGAAATTGATGAATCATATGACGCCATGGCGGGTGAGGTGAGGGAGATTTGTGAAGAGTCCTCTATACAGGTGGATAATGAGCTACTAGCGACCACATCCTCTCTTAATGCAGAACAGAGATATGCTTATGATGTTATACTATCATCCGTTTACAACAATAGTGGAGGTGTGTTTTTTGTTGATGGTCCAGGAGGAACAGGAAAAACCTTTCTGTACAAAGCTTTATTAGCAAAAGTCCGTAGCGAGGGGAAGATAGCTATTGCTACTGCAACATCTGGTGTTGCTGCTTCCATCATGCCTGGAGGTAGGACGGCTCATTCAAGGTTCAAGATACCACTAAGCATACAAGATAATGGAGTGTGTAACTTCACCAAACAAAGTAGTACTGCGAAGCTTCTTCAAAAAGCTTCGCTTATATTATGGGATGAAGTCTCCATGACAAAAAGACAGGCAATTGAGGCGTTGGACAAGAGCATGAGGGACATAATGGAAAAGCCCAATCTACCATTTGGAGGCAAAACAATGGTTTTTGGAGGTGACTTCAGACAAGTTCTTCCAGTTATACGAAAGGGGAATAGGGCTCAAATTGTAAACGCAACATTGCGTAGATCTTACCTATGGGATAACATGCATCAGTTGAGACTTGTCCATAACATGAGAGCTCGATCAGATATATGGTTTTCAGACTACCTGCTACGGATTGGCAATGGCATTGAAGAGACCATCGATGATGACTATGTAAATTTACCCGACAAAATATGTGTACCCTACACTGGTGCAGAATCAGACATTGATAGTCTTATTGACATGGTATTTCCAATGTTAGGTGCAAACATGACTGATGCAGACTACATCACATCTCGAGCTATTTTGTCAACGAGGAATGAGAACGTTGATGCAATAAACATGAAGCTTATCGAACGTTTTCCTGGTGACGAGATGATTTATCACAGTCATGATCGAGCAGTCGATGATCCATGCAACCATTATCCGTTTGAGTTCTTGAATTCATTAACGCCAAATGGGTTACCTCCACATATATTAAAACTCAAGGTTAATTGTCCTGTGATTTTGCTCAGAAATCTTGACCCGGCCAATGGTCTGTGTAATGGGACTAGGTTGATAGTCCGAGCATTTCAAAGAAATACTATCGATGCTGAAATTGTATTGGGACAACATGCTGGTGAGAGAGTCTTCCTTCCACGCATACCCTTGTGCCCCTCCGACGATGAGATGTTCCCCTTCAAGTTTAAGAGGAGTCAATTTCCTGTTAGGGTGAGTTTTGCAATGACAATTAATAAAGCACAGGGTCAAACAATACCACATGTTGGAATATACCTCCCGAACCCGGTGTTCTCTCATGGACAACTATATGTAGCTCTGTCACGAGCAACTTCTCGTAGCAACATCAAAATACTCGCCGCTCCGGAGAAAAATATGGGAATCAATTCAACAAGCACGCTAACGAAGAATATTGTCTACAAGGAAGTGCTCACTGAGTAGATAAAAGAAGATGTGCTCACTGTATAGTATATTGTACGATTTCATACCAGATTTGTAATTATAAATATGCAATGACACTTTATATAGAAAGCATACTTCTATGTATTGTTTTTGAGGAATAATATATTACTTTGTTTCTTATCGTCTCAATATCACTAAACAAATGTGTTCGGCAAATATATCATGTTCTAAATATATTGCCGTTAACATTATGCATCCGTTGCAATGCACGGGCCTCTCACTAGTATATATAACATGTACATATAAAATATGATAGAAAATTGAAAATTGCTATAAAATATGATGCAACACATATAAAAGTCCGAGTGATTAACTAAATCACTGTTATTTATAGTATAGAGCATCATTAATCTTTCATGGCTAGTTAGCTTGACGACGGACAACGAGGTTTCATGGCCAGGTTTTTAGTGACGAGTAGCTTACTCCAAAGGGGCGAGAGAAGTCGCGGCAGTGTTGAGCTAGAGCAGTGTGCCCATTCCTGGCAAAATGGCATAGTAGATGTAAGGGATATTGGTTTTAGTCCCACACACATCGAATATCGATGGTGAGGGAGTACAACTTAAATTGAGGAGCAATCCTCACTCATTAGACTAATCTTATAGGTTGAGAAGATCCAGACTTTAAGTTGTGGTTTCGGTTGGGCCTATAGGTGGTCAGGCCCAGCTCGACATAGGTGAGATGACCTATGGTGTAGAGGGTTGGGCTCTAACAAGTGGTATAAGAGTCAGATCAAATACCCATGGAAAATATCTAGGGAGATTGTTAGGTTTAATCACACATCGAATATTAATGGCAGAGGATCAAGCTAGAAGGATGCTCTTGGTAGCGCTATTCCCACGTAGATGATTTCCACACTAGCATCGACGAAGAAGGCATAGTAGAGTACGTGTGAAGACCATGCAGATTGGAAATGATTGCATTCGCAAGACCACGACACATAAGCAACATACGTCGTGAATACGAGCTGCACTACCGGAAAGAGGGTGTTTGTCGAGGCACTCAACAAACACTAGTTTACCGAGTACCACGTCTAAGGCACTCGGCAAACAAGTTGAAAAATCATGTGCACCCCCTTCTCCTACCGCCGTTATAATAGTTGATCATAAATTAGGTTTTATCGAGTGCCACTAACGGAGATTCCGCAAACCCTAGCATTTATCGAGTGCCACATTAGGCACTCGACAAAGTTGGGCGCCACGTGTCTAGGTGAAATACTTTACCGAGTGTTATTAAAAAAAAACTCGGCAAAGCTCAAGTACCCATTATTTCATGTGAAATCATAATATAAGCACATATCATATTTTATACATGTTTTGAAATTGAATTTTTTTGCATTTATAATTCAACATTTTTTAATTCATGGTAAATGTTCATATTTTTCTGAATGACTTTGTTATTTTTAAATAATTAATCATGCTTCTAGGATTTAATTCGAAGTGGGTCAAATTTGAATTGCATGTACATGAAATAATTACTCAAAAATTGTGTAAAAATCACATTTATGTTCATGAGTCCATTTTTAATATTTTACAACTAAATATAACTAAATATTTAAAATCTAATTTACGACCCTCGAGCGGCAACATGGAGCACCAAGGTTTTTTAATTATAGAAAATTAAATTGAAGCCTAAAAATATGATACTTGACATGGTGTTATGATATCATATATATATATATATTGTGAAAAAAAATCATAATGTTTAGACAAAGTTTTCATGTATGACCTTAAGAAATTGGAGAATCTTCGAGAAAGTTTATGAGTTTAGGGATGGAATGAGTTAGGTTTAGAAGCAAATCGATATTCAAATATTTGTTTGAACTTAAAACTTTTTGTACTACTAAAACCCAATGTATCTTATACCATGTCAAAAATTGGTATTTTTTAGTGCTAGTTTGCTATTTTTCGTTAATTAAAGTCCTTTATAGGATTTTAATTGAAAGATCCCAATTTTGAACTACAAGTTCCTTAAATTTGTTTATTTGAACTTAGAACATTTCTAGGATAAAAATTAAGTGTATATTATAGCATGCCAAATTTTAGAATTTTTTACTGTCTTTTTTCTATTTTAGTTTTTTTAAACAAACTAGAAAAATCTTTGCCGAGTGCAAATAGACTTGGCACTCGGCAAAGGACAATTAAATATCCTTTTCTGAGTGTTATATAGAAAGCACTCGGCAAAGATATAGAAGTACTCATTATTTCATGTGAACTCATAATGTAAGCACATATCACATTTTATACATGTTTTAAAATTGATTATTTTGTAGATATAATTCAACATTTTTTAATTCATGGTAAAGTTTCATATTTTTCTCAGTTACTTTGCTATTTTTAAATAATTAATCATGTTTTTATGATTTAATTCGAAGTAGGTCAAATTTGAACTGCATGTACATGAAATAATGACTCAAAAATTGTGTAAAAATCATATTTATGTTCATGAGTCCATTTGTAATCTTTTACAACTAAATATGATTCAATATTTAAAATCTAATTTACGACACTCGGGCGGCAACATGGAGCACCAAGGTTTTTTAATTATAGAAAATTAAATTGAAGCCTAAAAAATATTATACTTGACATGGTGTTATGATATCATACATATATACTGTGAAAACAAATTGAAATGTTTTGAGAATTTTTTCATGCGCGATGTTTAGAAATCGGTGATTCTTGGAGGAAGTTGTAGAGTTAAGTGAGAGAATGGCTATAGGTTTTCAAAACAAATTGATAGTTAAATACTTATTTAAACTTATAAATTTTTCTACGATGAAAACTTAGTGTATCTTATATCATGGCAAAATTTGGAATTTTTTACTGTTTTATTTCTATTTTTAGTTTTTTTAGAAAGAAAAAAGGGGTTGCCGAGTGCTCAAATATTTGGCACTCGGTAAAGTCGAAATTTAAAAACTTTGCCAGGTGCACATAGCATTGGCACTCGGCGAAGACGTTTTTAAAAAAAGTAAAAAAGCTTTGCCGAGTGCTTTCCCAAATTGGCACTCGGCAAAGAACTTTTAGGGTATACTTCGAACACTACATATCTGGGCGTATTTACTACGCCTAGATCTGTTTCCCCCACGCCCGACCGCCCCCGCCGCGTCCTGCCGCCGGCACAGCCCCGTAGCCTCCAAACGCCCCCTCTGACCCCGACCGCCAGCCCCACCAGCCCCTACGCCCCCTCCGCGCCCGGCGCTGCCGCCCCCTCCGCGCCTGGCGCCGCCGCCCCCATCCCCGAACGCCGCCCCCTCTGCCCCGAACACCGCGCCCCGGCCTGCTAGCCCCCCTCACCCCAGCAGCCCCCTACGCCCCTAGACAGGGGCCCCTCCTCCTCCGGCTGTCTCCCCCACCGCCCCCGGCCACCAGGCCCACCCCTGGACGTCCATGCTGACCCCCCCCCCCTCGCCCCCCGGACATTGACCTAGCTGCCGGCGCCCTTGCCCGGACAAACCTCGCCTGTGGTCAATTTTTCGGTATTTAATTTTGTAATGCAATGTCATGTTTAAAAATGCCATGTTTAATTGTTATGTTTAAAATTGCAATGTTAAATTGTCATATATACATGCCATATATAAAATTGACATGATAAATTGCCATATATACATGCCATGTGCCAGCTGCGCCTAGAGAGCCTTCGCCGAGTGCCACGTGTGACACTCGGCAAATGGCCGTTAGCGTGCCCCCAACCGTCAGACGGCTATGTTTGCTGAGTGTTCCACATGACACTTGGCGAAGTCTATAATGCACTCGGCGAAGACTTCATTGAGTGTCCAATAAAAAACACTCGGTAAACACCTGCGTCGCCGATAAAGCTTGTGCCGAGTGGGGAAAAGAGGCTTCGCCGAGTGCCCTAGGCACTCGGCGAACAACTCTTCTCCCGTAGTGCTGCTAGCATTTCGTGATGGTGAATGAGTGGACTTTGCCCTATGACAGGGCCGGCCCTAGGGCAGTGCGGGCGGTGCGACCGCACCGGGCCTTCGAAAATAGGGGGCCTCCAAAATTTAGTATGCTAATAAGCCTCACAAGTATTAATAAAGCTCAGTTGCAAATTAGTCATAAGTCATGAACAGCAGGTCTGTTAGAAGAAATTGTTTTAAATAATCTAGAGATATTTTTCCTTTGTATTTAAACTTATTAGTGTGAGATTTGTTAATGGCACTAATTTTTTCAATATTATTTTGTAATGGGGTTCTCCATTTTTTGTTCCGCACCCAGCTACAAAAATATCAGGGCCGGCCCTGCCCTATGACTTACTAGTCTGGTCTCACAGTTGGGCACCCTCAGTGATCGAGAGCCGAAAGAGAAGGTTGTTGAGAAATACCTTCATGTATACCACGTCCAAAAATTCAAGCAATTTGTTATGTCTATTGAGATACTCCTCGACGTGTCCATGCTCACAGTGGAGAAAATCACTAGAAAGCTTAAGGCTCACTACGGGAAACGTTGGGTTTGCCGAGTGCCAAAGACACTCGGCGAAGCCTTGTTTGCACTCGGCAAACGCTTCGCCGAGTGTTGCACTCGGCAAACAAGACTCGGTAACAATATCATCGGTGAACTTATGTTTGCCGAGTGCTTTTTTTCGGGGCACTCGGCGAACCCTTTGCCGAGTGCCACACAAGACACTCGACGAATAAAATCAACTTAACGGCAGTGATGGGGGTTTGCCGAGTGTCAAAATGTGGCACTCGGCAAACTTAAAAACATAAAATAAAAAAACAGGGGTCACCCGCCCGCGCCATTCCGTCAAACGGTTGGCGGGCATGGTGCGTAGGGTGAAGAGAGGCGTGGCGCTGGGGGTGGGGCGCGCGAAGCCAGGGGCGGGGCGGCGGTGTGGCGTGCGACGTGGCATGGCGACAGCCAGGGGCGGGGCGGCGGCGCGCGGCGCGGCGCGGGCGCCGTGCAGCGCGGCGTGGCGGCGGCTGGCGCGTCGTTGACGGCGGCGACGGCTGGCGGGGACGGCGACGACGGCTGGTGACAACGCGGCGCGGTGACGGCGGGGACGGCTGGCGCGGCGGCCTGGCGCGACGGCGCGGCGACGGCGGCGCGGCGGCTTGATGACGGCGATGACCGCTCAGTGCAAGTGTGGGAAAAGAGAGAGGAGGGAGGAGGGATGAGGGAGGAGGAGGGATGGTGAGTGGGGAATATTTTTAAAACTTTGTTTCATTTGTTTTACAATTTTTTTATAGAAATTATGAAACTATAGTGCATAAGGACCAAAAATAAACTCAAAAATATAAATATAAAAAACTTTGAATAATGTAGTTTATTATTTTATGCACTTTAGGTTCAATTTTATCGATTTCTCTAAACTCTAATTCTTTCTCCCACAACATCGATTTCTAAACACTCTAAGTGATAATTTTATCGAAACATTTTTAAATTTTTATCACGACATCTATGTATCATATGATAACAACATGGCAAGTCTCATATTTTTTAGACTTCAAATTATTTGTTTAGAATTAAAAAACTATTAAGCTCGATGTTGCCGATATAGTGTTGCAACATAAAATTTTCAAACATTATTTAAATTTAGTGAATTAAAACTCATAACATACTATGAAACATAAATATGATTTTTATATATTTTTTACTTAATTATTTTAGGCACTTGTAGTTCAAATTTCACCTATTTCAATTTAAATCCTAGAAACATGCTTAATGAATGAAAAATAGCTAACTGACCTAGAAAAATATGAAATTTTACAAGGGATAAGATACCTCATATTTTTAATTCAAGAAAAAAATCAAGTTAAAACAACGATTTAATCATTAATTTTCTTTCAAACCTATCTCATTTCTTCTCTAAACACTAATCCATCATCTCTAAATCTCCAATTTCTAAACACTATATGTAACAACTTTATCAAAACATTTTTAAATTTTTATCACAGTATCTATGTATCATATCATAACACCATGATAAATCTCATATTTTTTATACTTCATTTGATTTTTTTAGAATTAAAAAACTATTAAGGTCTACATTGCCGATAGAGTGTCGCAACCTAGTTTTTTGCAAATTTTATTTCAATTTATTGTATAAGAACTCAAAATATACTAATAAAGATGAATATGATTTTTCTATAATTTTTGGTTCATTATTTTAGGCACTTGTAGTTCAAATTTCACATATTTCAATTTAAATCCTAGAAACATAATTAATGAATAAACAAAATAGATAAATGACCTAAAAAAATATGAAATTCTTACAAGGGATCACATATGTTGTATTGTGAGTGCAGAAAAAAAATCAAGTTAAAAAGAAATTACAAATACCACATAGACTCGAAACATGGCTTCACATAAAATAATAAAAAAAATTGTTTGCCGAGTGTTTTTTGAAAAACACTCGGCAAACCAAGTGTCTTTGCCGAGTGTTTTTCAAGAAACACTCGGCAAACCCTCAAAAAAAAATTTATCGCAAAAGCACGGCGCCGTGACGCGCCCGTTAAAATCATTGTTTGCCGAGTGTATCTTAAAAAAACACTCGGCAAACAATTGATTTACCGAGTGTTTTTTGTTTGCCGAGTGTTTTTTGAAAAACACTCGGCAAACACATGTTTGCCGAGTGCCCGAAATAATACACTCGGCAAACAATTTAACACTCGGCGAATTTTGGTTTTCCCGTAGTGGCTACATAAGATGATGGTGATTCATCATCGTCGGTACCACCCAACACTGGCAACGAGCTCTACCTCACCGAGGAGGAGTGGTTGGAGCGTTACAAGAAGCAAGAGCAAGTGGGCGACCGTGGTGGTGGAGGCCAAGGAAGGCATGGCCATGGGTGTGGCAGCGGAAAAAACCCAAACGACAACACTGTTGCACTAAATCATGGCAACGACACTTGTAGGAACTACGATAAAACTAGTCATTGGGCCAGATAATGTCGCAGCAAGCTGAAGAAGGATGATCAAGCGCATGTCACTAAAGCTGATGAGAAAACTCTTCTCCTAACAGAAATCTACACCGACTCTCCTCCAAGCGAAGTGTATTCATCGACAAACCTTCACTAGGAAAGTTAGCAGCTCTAGAAGCTAGCACAAAGAACATGGTGAACGTCATGGAGGAGAGGGTCCTCGCGACGCTCGGCAACGTAGAGGAATGTGATCTGGGACGCTAGCTTCTGCACTCACTACGGGAACACTAACGTTTGCCGAGGAATGTGATCGGCAACGTTTTTTTTGTCTTTGTCGAGTGCCATTCTCATTTGCACTCGACAAAGATTTTTTATACTGTTTTTTTTTAAAAAAAACTAAAATAGAATAAAGACAGTAAAAAATCCCATAATTTGTAATTATATAATATACACTAATATTTCATCCTAGAAAATTTCTAGGTTCAAATAATCAAATATAAGGCACAGAGAGTTTAAATTTGGGATCTTTTACTTAAAATCTTATAAACAACTTTTTTAACCAAAAATAGCAAACTACCTCTAAAAAATGCCAATTTTTGACATGGTATAAGATAAATTGAGTTTTAGTAGTACAAAAAGTTTTAAGTTCAAACAAATATTTGAATATCGATTTGCTTCTAAACCTAACTCATTTCATCCCTAAACTCCTAAACCTTCTCGAAGGTTGTCCAATTTCTAAAGGTCATACTTGAAAACTTTGTTGAAACATTATGAATTTTTTACCATATCATATATGTATGATATAATGACACCCTGTCAAGTGTCATATTTTTTAGGCATCAATTACATTTTCTATAATTAAAAAACCATTAACCTGCATATTGCAAGTCGAGTGTCGTAAATTAGATTTTAAATATTTAGTTATATTTAGTTGTAAAAGAGTACAAATGTAATCATGAATAGAAATATGTTTTTTCCATAATTTTTGAGTCATTATTTCATGTACATTTAGTTGAAATTTGACCCACTTGGAAGTAAATCCTAGAAATATAAATATTTTATTAAAAATACCAAACCCACTCATAAAAGTATGAAAATTTACCAAGGATTAAAAGATGTTGAATTATGACTGTAAAAAAAATTCAGGTTCAAAACATTTTTAAAATGTGATATGGACTCAAAATGTATTTTCACATAAAATAATGGGTATTTCATCTTTGCCGAGTGTTTTTCTGGTGGCACTCGGCAAAGGCTAGGGTTTGCCGAGTGTCCGTTAGTGGCACTCGGCAAACCCAAAATTTCACCCCTGGCGCCGTCACGGCGCCAGCAAAAAAAATTGGCGGGGTTTTTTCAGGATGTTTGCCGAGTGCCTACGGAGTGGCACTCGGCAAACCCTGCCTTTGCCGAGTGTCACCGACTTTGCCGAGTGCATTCCATAGGGCACTCGGCGAACGTGTCTTTGCCGAGTGCCCGATGGAATGCACTCGGCAAAGTCGGTGACACTCGGCGAATTTTAGTTTTCCGGTAGTGACTCTAGTGTGACAAATCATATGTCTTGGTCTAGGGTAGCATTTTCGAATCTTCACTCTACTACTTGCAGTTGGGTTCTCTTTGGAGATGGATCAGCTACACATTGAAGGGCGTGGCGCAATGCTGCATGCCATCGAATGTTTACTATATACATCGCTCAACAACTAATATCATCATCATATCCTTGGCAGATGGATGAAGCTAGCTATAAGCTAGCACAACATGACCCGATCGCACAATCGGGTTGACTCGGCATGAATTAGGTTAGGCCGTCCTCATGCTTAGGATAGGGCAAGCGGCCTATTTGATCATCTATAGTGAAGCCTTCCTTGTTCAACGTCACATTAAGGTGGTGGTGGTGATGCGCCATCACCTCAGGTCCAACGGGGTGACATACATGTGTGGTCTAGGCTAGAAAGGATATGTTTGAGAGAAACGATGACATAAATGTTGAATTTTAGGGTGAATGCAAATATGATATAAAAGTGATATTATATTTGTTTTATATTTTTTTATTTGGATATGAAATAGATACTACTGAATATAGATATTGATCGAATATGAATCAGAACAAATACGATTACGAATATTTATTAGAACAAGAAAAATATTTATGTATGCAGCAAATCTACAAATATATCAAATTCTCTTTTTTTTACTTTACAAGTAACATATACACGTTGAAAATGTAAATGTTTTTATGACTTATAGTCTTGTAAAGATATAAAGCAAATCTCGTGTTTGAAATTTAAAAATAAAATTTCCATCATGATTTTTTTGGAATCGATGAATACCCACTAATTGCTTGAGCTCAAAAAATACCTTAGAAATCCCCCATTCCTAAAATTTCTAGATTTTAAAAATTTTACCGAAAATCTTTTTGCTCTTGTTTTTCTTTCTATTCTTTAACTCCGACTATGTTATCTCAACAGGATAGGTCCTAAGCCCTAGTAAAGGAGGAGGGAGAATCCATTTCCCTAAAAAGTTGTGATTGGTTTAGCGAGGCAATGTAAAATCTAGCTATTCAAATGGAGACAAAACCCAACAAAAAGCAAATGGGGTGTAACCAATGTTTCAAATAGCCGGCTAAGCTATTTGGCAGATGTCTTATAGAAATGTTATAAAGGCTATAGCTGGTGATGGGGCACGATGATGACAATGTGAGGCATGGGGACACAGGGCACCACGACGTGTCGATGGGATGAGCTGACAGTCCTATGCTCGGGGCACCAGCCTCTTTTGGTGGTATGGACTTCTCTAGTGCTAAGGCTACGACTAAAGAGGCGGAGGAGAAATCTAGAAGAAGTGTAGTAGTAGAGTTATTAAGAATTAGCGTGAATCTAAAACACAATTGGATGATTACAAATAATTGGGCTTAATGGGTTTTTTGTTCTAGATAATCCGAGTAGAAGTTATTCGGATAATCTAAGTAAGAGTTATCGAGTTATCTAGATTATCTGAATCCGTTGGATACTAGTGATGTCATATATGTTTTTGTATCAAAAAAATCATATTTGTATCCAGAAAAAAATTCAATATCCATATCCTTTTTGGTGGTCTGTTTATTATTGTTGTAATTTAGGATCCATTGTCATAAACTGGGCTTACTATAATGAGGTTCGGGCTGGATCTGAAGTGGGTATGTTTTGGGTAATTTCTTAAATGGGCTGGACCGACTATGGTGAACTGTCTATTAGTTAGATTCAGCCTATTCTTCTATGGGCCGAACCTGTTTTACTATTATGTGCCTATTTTTAGGTGGATTGATTTTTAATGGGCTTTTGGATCTATTGTAAGTTGGGCCCATTTTATGATGGTGATTTTTAAAAAATCAATACATTTTAAAAAACATTCAAATCTGGTACACGTTAAATCTGGTATACGTTTTTCAAAAAATTATAAAAGTAGCCTCATGTCAGCTCATCAACGACCGATCTAGGCTACGTGACCTAGATCAGCCGTTGATCGACCTAGAGATGGCAGTTTTACCTGCGAGTACGGGTATTCGTGGGTACCCGACCTGAAGGGCATGGGTTTGGGTTCAATTTTATGCCCACGGGTTCGTGGATTCGAGTGGCCGTTTATTTTTGCGTCGGGTTCGGGTTTAGAGTTAAACCCGTGGGTTTCCGTAGGTTTACCCGATTACTTAAAATTACATATAGCCCATCACATTTTCTATTCATTTCTCGTGTTAATGTTATGTTGAGATATGTTGAGTGATTTCATCATTTCAAACTATGTATTGGTAATATGATAATCTCCTATTTGTTGTGGATTTTCAATTATATTTATATTGTAATGTAATTCATGTAGAGTATAAACTGAACTCGCGGGTTACCCGTCGCGGGTACCCGAAACCCAACGGGTTTGGGTTCAGGTTTAGTTTTGAACCCACGGGTTTCACGGGTTCGAATTTGCATTGGTTTTGCGAGTTTGCTTTGTGGGCAGGTTTTCATCAAACTCACGGGTTTCAAACCCTTTGCCATCCCTAGATAGGCCGATCTAGGGTCCCCAGGCTAGATCGGTATGCCTCTACCACTAGTCTGACACTTGTCGGCGCTTGATCGACCGATCTAGATCACGTGACCTAGATCGGCAGATCATATGCCAACAAAAGATTTTAAAAAACGCACCCCCCGCTCGAGACGTGCCACGTGCCCGTTGGCTTCCCGCGGCGCCACCTTGCATGCCTCACCCGCCAGCGCTCACTGGCCGATGCACCTATCACCGATGCCAGCCAGTCGCTGCAACCACACGGCACCTTGCCGCATGTGCACCCACCTCTTCAATGCCCCCGCCTCGACCCCTATGCATGCCCACGCGCCCCTGCCACCGTGCATCCACCGCCCTGCCTCGGTTCCTGCGCTTCCACCTCGTACTCATCGCTTGCTTCTTCGCCTCCCGTGCCAACGCCAGCTAGCCATGGCATGATTTTTTTAAAAAAACATTTGTCGATAGATGATCTGTCGATCTAGGCCACGTGGCCTAGATCGGTCACTGATGAGCCGACAGGATGCTACTTTTACATTTTTTGAAAAAAAAAACATGTAACCGATTTGATTTTTTTAATGTATTATTAAAAAAATGACTGGTGGCTATGGGGCATGGGCAATAGAAGGGTGCGCGTACCCTTCATCTGAAGGGGAGAGAGTGAGGGAGGGAGGGCCAAGTTTTATGAATAAAATAAGTGTATCCAAATGATGAACAGCATTTTCATAAGTTATACATGTACTTTGTAGTTCTTTTTTCTCATGAGAGTGCTCATCAGTGACAAATTACAAGTTCACCCACAGGCTTTCTGACCAAGCTAAGGTAATCATGATGTTGCAGCAAAGTAGTCCATAGAGAATAAAAAAATACGTTCAACCATCTATAAATATTGTGAAACTAGTCCATAACAAGAAAATAGTTGGAGCTACCCATAGTACTATGGACTACCCATATGGAATAAAAAATTATTCTCTCTTCTCTCACATATACTCTTGCTTGTTTTATTTGATTATGGGTTCCACCCGTTTGGTTCAGCTAGCTATTACCATTGTACAGATTTCAATAACTAAAGACCAGTTATTTTTAATTCATTGAGATTGCTCTAAGAAAAAATCTCGTTAGTAGTGCTAACATGAAACGGTAGAGTCCCACCTTTACCAACCCCCTTTTCATCCAACGTTAATTGAATCCATGCCATTATAATTTTATGAGTTTTAAAAAATATCATTATAATTCATTTATTTGACAATTTCATCTTAGTCTTCTAGTTCTCTGGAATTGTAATGACAATTTCAGCCTATTCTTCTATGGGCCGAACCTGTTTTACTATTATGTGCCTATTTTTAGGTGGATTGATTTTTAATGGGCTTTTGGATCTATTGTAAGTTGGGCCCATTTTATGATGGTGATTTTTAAAAAATCAATACATTTTAAAAAACATTCAAATCTGGTACACGTTAAATCTGGTATACGTTTTTCAAAAAATTATAAAAGTAGCCTCATGTCAGCTCATCAACGACCGATCTAGGCTACGTGACCTAGATCAGCCGTTGATCGACCTAGAGATGGCAGTTTTACCTGCGAGTACGGGTATTCGTGGGTACCCGACCTGAAGGGCATGGGTTTGGGTTCAATTTTATGCCCACGGGTTCGTGGATTCGAGTGGCCGTTTATTTTTGCGTCGGGTTCGGGTTTAGAGTTAAACCCGTGGGTTTCCGTAGGTTTACCCGATTACTTAAAATTACATATAGCCCATCACATTTTCTATTCATTTCTCGTGTTAATGTTATGTTGAGATATGTTGAGTGATTTCATCATTTCAAACTATGTATTGGTAATATGATAATCTCCTATTTGTTGTGGATTTTCAATTATATTTATATTGTAATGTAATTCATGTAGAGTATAAACTGAACTCGCGGGTTACCCGTCGCGGGTACCCGAAACCCAACGGGTTTGGGTTCAGGTTTAGTTTTGAACCCACGGGTTTCACGGGTTCGAATTTGCATTGGTTTTGCGAGTTTGCTTTGTGGGCAGGTTTTCATCAAACTCACGGGTTTCAAACCCTTTGCCATCCCTAGATAGGCCGATCTAGGGTCCCCAGGCTAGATCGGTATGCCTCTACCACTAGTCTGACACTTGTCGGCGCTTGATCGACCGATCTAGATCACGTGACCTAGATCGGCAGATCATATGCCAACAAAAGATTTTAAAAAACGCACCCCCCGCTCGAGACGTGCCACGTGCCCGTTGGCTTCCCGCGGCGCCACCTTGCATGCCTCACCCGCCAGCGCTCACTGGCCGATGCACCTATCACCGATGCCAGCCAGTCGCTGCACCACACGGCACCTTGCCGCATGTGCACCCACCTCTTCAATGCCCCCGCCTCGACCCCTATGCATGCCCACGCGCCCCTGCCACCGTGCATCCACCGCCCTGCCTCGGTTCCTGCGCTTCCACCTCGTACTCATCGCTTGCTTCTTCGCCTCCCGTGCCAACGCCAGCTAGCCATGGCATGATTTTTTTAAAAAAACATTTGTCGATAGATGATCTGTCGATCTAGGCCACGTGGCCTAGATCGGTCACTGATGAGCCGACAGGATGCTACTTTTACATTTTTTGAAAAAAAAACATGTAACCGATTTGATTTTTTTAATGTATTATTAAAAAAATGACTGGTGGCTATGGGGCATGGGCAATAGAAGGGTGCGCGTACCCTTCATCTGAAGGGGAGAGAGTGAGGGAGGGAGGGCCAAGTTTTATGAATAAAATAAGTGTATCCAAATGATGAACAGCATTTTCATAAGTTATACATGTACTTTGTAGTTCTTTTTTCTCATGAGAGTGCTCATCAGTGACAAATTACAAGTTCACCCACAGGCTTTCTGACCAAGCTAAGGTAATCATGATGTTGCAGCAAAGTAGTCCATAGAGAATAAAAAAATACGTTCAACCATCTATAAATATTGTGAAACTAGTCCATAACAAGAAAATAGTTGGAGCTACCCATAGTACTATGGACTACCCATATGGAATAAAAAATTATTCTCTCTTCTCTCACATATACTCTTGCTTGTTTTATTTGATTATGGGTTCCACCCGTTTGGTTCAGCTAGCTATTACCATTGTACAGATTTCAATAACTAAAGACCAGTTATTTTTAATTCATTGAGATTGCTCTAAGAAAAAAATCTCGTTAGTAGTGCTAACATGAAACGGTAGAGTCCCACCTTTACCAACCCCCTTTTCATCCAACGTTAATTGAATCCATGCCATTATAATTTTATGAGTTTTAAAAAATATCATTATAATTCATTTATTTGACAATTTCATCTTAGTCTTCTAGTTCTCTGGAATTGTAATGACAATTTCAGCCTATTCTTCTATGGGCCGAACCTGTTTTACTATTATGTGCCTATTTTTAGGTGGATTGATTTTTAATGGGCTTTTGGATCTATTGTAAGTTGGGCCCATTTTATGATGGTGATTTTTAAAAAATCAATACATTTTAAAAAACATTCAAATCTGGTACACGTTAAATCTGGTATACGTTTTTCAAAAAATTATAAAAGTAGCCTCATGTCAGCTCATCAACGACCGATCTAGGCTACGTGACCTAGATCAGCCGTTGATCGACCTAGAGATGGCAGTTTTACCTGCGAGTACGGGTATTCGTGGGTACCCGACCTGAAGGGCATGGGTTTGGGTTCAATTTTATGCCCACGGGTTCGTGGATTCGAGTGGCCGTTTATTTTTGCGTCGGGTTCGGGTTTAGAGTTAAACCCGTGGGTTTCCGTAGGTTTACCCGATTACTTAAAATTACATATAGCCCATCACATTTTCTATTCATTTCTCGTGTTAATGTTATGTTGAGATATGTTGAGTGATTTCATCATTTCAAACTATGTATTGGTAATATGATAATCTCCTATTTGTTGTGGATTTTCAATTATATTTATATTGTAATGTAATTCATGTAGAGTATAAACTGAACTCGCGGGTTACCCGTCGCGGGTACCCGAAACCCAACGGGTTTGGGTTCAGGTTTAGTTTTGAACCCACGGGTTTCACGGGTTCGAATTTGCATTGGTTTTGCGAGTTTGCTTTGTGGGCAGGTTTTCATCAAACTCACGGGTTTCAAACCCTTTGCCATCCCTAGATAGGCCGATCTAGGGTCCCCAGGCTAGATCGGTATGCCTCTACCACTAGTCTGACACTTGTCGGCGCTTGATCGACCGATCTAGATCACGTGACCTAGATCGGCAGATCATATGCCAACAAAAGATTTTAAAAAACGCACCCCCCGCTCGAGACGTGCCACGTGCCCGTTGGCTTCCCGCGGCGCCACCTTGCATGCCTCACCCGCCAGCGCTCACTGGCCGATGCACCTATCACCGATGCCAGCCAGTCGCTGCACCACACGGCACCTTGCCGCATGTGCACCCACCTCTTCAATGCCCCCGCCTCGACCCCTATGCATGCCCACGCGCCCCTGCCACCGTGCATCCACCGCCCTGCCTCGGTTCCTGCGCTTCCACCTCGTACTCATCGCTTGCTTCTTCGCCTCCCGTGCCAACGCCAGCTAGCCATGGCATGATTTTTTTAAAAAAACATTTGTCGATAGATGATCTGTCGATCTAGGCCACGTGGCCTAGATCGGTCACTGATGAGCCGACAGGATGCTACTTTTACATTTTTTGAAAAAAAAACATGTAACCGATTTGATTTTTTTAATGTATTATTAAAAAAATGACTGGTGGCTATGGGGCATGGGCAATAGAAGGGTGCGCGTACCCTTCATCTGAAGGGGAGAGAGTGAGGGAGGGAGGGCCAAGTTTTATGAATAAAATAAGTGTATCCAAATGATGAACAGCATTTTCATAAGTTATACATGTACTTTGTAGTTCTTTTTTCTCATGAGAGTGCTCATCAGTGACAAATTACAAGTTCACCCACAGGCTTTCTGACCAAGCTAAGGTAATCATGATGTTGCAGCAAAGTAGTCCATAGAGAATAAAAAATACGTTCAACCATCTATAAATATTGTGAAACTAGTCCATAACAAGAAAATAGTTGGAGCTACCCATAGTACTATGGACTACCCATATGGAATAAAAAATTATTCTCTCTTCTCTCACATATACTCTTGCTTGTTTTATTTGATTATGGGTTCCACCCGTTTGGTTCAGCTAGCTATTACCATTGTACAGATTTCAATAACTAAAGACCAGTTATTTTTAATTCATTGAGATTGCTCTAAGAAAAAAATCTCGTTAGTAGTGCTAACATGAAACGGTAGAGTCCCACCTTTACCAACCCCCTTTTCATCCAACGTTAATTGAATCCATGCCATTATAATTTTATGAGTTTTAAAAAATATCATTATAATTCATTTATTTGACAATTTCATCTTAGTCTTCTAGTTCTCTGGAATTGTAATGATAATTTTAGAATTCTTTGAGCTTATAATGACATATTTGAGAGTTCTCTAAAATTATAATGCTATAATTCAGTTCTCTAAAATTGTAATAATAGCACAAATCAAAATATGTAAATTGTAATAACATTTCTTAAACTCACAAAATTGTAATGGCATCATTCAACTAACCCCATCAAAGCCTACCGTCTCTCTCTCTGATTGCAGGGAACAAGCAATATACTGTACAGAGTTTGGACTTCGTAACTAATGAATATATGACCAAAGGATGAAAGTGAGAACACATGAATATCGCTAAGATACCACAGGTTTAGAAAAATCTTCTACCAGTGCGAGGAAGACTCCCAGTTCACGCTCTTACTTTTGCTGAGGCTTCCTTGATTTGCTCAATTGTGAAGACACCAAAGAAGCTGTCATCTATGACTCCATTGATCACAGCGTAGGCAACATCATCCACGCTCACTGGGGGTGCAAGGATTAGGTCGGAAGCAGGCAATGAGCTCAATGGTTTAGTGAAATTTTCAACGGACGAGAGTAGCTTTTCTAATGGTTGTCCTACAACATCGAGTGGTATCTCAAAGCCATCTACTTTCCTTTTACCATAAATGAAACCCGGCCTCAATACAACACCTGATAAAGAAAAGGTAGATTAGATAAATGACGAAGATGTATAAGTGAGGAATTTCTCTCTTTTTTTTTGGCATAAATAGTCTAACCTGAGTTTGGGTATTTGGAGAGGACTTCAGATTCAGCCTCTCTCTTACCAGTGAAGTAACCCAAGGAAAGAAGGAAGGATGGAAGATTGTAATCATGAACAGAGATTAAAATGAATTTTGGGATCCCTGCAGAAGAATTTAGCAATGTGGATATGTTAAATTCTTTTAGTTGACTAATTAAAAAAACAGAGTACAACAAACCAGACAACACATTTCTACAAATGATAAGCCCCAGCTTTGGGGGTTCTCAATGTCCTAGTAAGTTGTATTCGACACAGCAAATTCATAGCACAATATGATTTATTTCATGTGTGCCCTTTAAGTTTTAGAGTTACATATTCATATTTCATATAGGTTAAGATAAAACGAAATAATAAACATGTGTAAGCTTACACAATAGCTACAAACTTGTTTGGTAAATTGCAAGAATAAGTACATGCAGGAGTTTACAATTGCCAAGAAGGTGGGTACATTGATGCATTTTTCCCCTTAGATCCAATATTTTTTTTTGAGGGAAAAATCAGTAGGAGAGGCTCCTACTTGGGATTTTCATAAATTTAAACAGCAGAATACAGGAGAACAAAGCAGGGGGAGTGTTACAAGGCCTCAAGCCAGGAGCGGATAGAGGATCTAAGAGAGGGAGGGAATCTGCTAGACTGCGTAGAGATAGAAACATAAAATAAGCTCTTCCAAGCAACAAAGGAGGGAAGAACACAATCAAAGATACATCTGTTCCTAAACAACCAAATTGACCAAGCAGTAGTGACAACCACGTTTGTGGCAACATAGAGTAGTTCACACTGTCACCTCCAGTGGATTCTCACAAGACAACTTTGACATAAACGTAGAATAAGGAATCAATGATGATCAGGAAATCATCTAAGAGAATGACTAATGTATCATTAAATTCTTTGGAAAGTGAGAAACAGTTTATGAGGTTAGTCCTGACAAATGCTTACAAAAGAGAAAATGGCAGAAGGGAGAGTAGCAACAAACATGCATGCACGAATCATAGTTCACATAAGGGTTGAAAACAAAAGGACCATATAAAATTCAAATGGAGGAGTAACTTTCAGTGCGAGTACTTGAAGAAACTTAGGTCAGGCGTGGAATTGCATGTTACTAAGGTAATCATATATATGCATACCACTGCATAGTACAGTACTTACCAAATTCTTTTGCAGCATTTACTGCTGTCACATTTGCCTCACCATTTATCCTTTTCATCTGTTCTTCATTGCCAAATCCTCCCAGGGTAGACACAACAGCAGTCGCACCAACCAACACTTCATCCCATCTTGTATAGAAAACATCTCCTACAACATAGTAAGGTGCTAAACTGAATATTGGAGCACCGAAAGAAACATAAAATCTAAATCACGCTCTTGGATATCCAATATCATGATGTCATTAGGTCACAGGAACAAGATGGTAAGGAAGAATTACTGAGGTTGCAAATCAAGTTGTTTGTACAATTATGTTAAAGTCAAGTGAGAAAGCCTAAAACAAAGAGCTGATATTATGTACTTTAGTTCCAGAGATGTTTTCAAATGAACAGTATATGTGTCTCAGAACTCTTGGGCAACAGAAAAAAAATACTGAACTGTACAAAAGAGAAATAGAATGGTGTCAATGTAAACTTTGTATAGTACAACAGATTCTCTTATAACTTATATGTAATGCACATATTCTTTACAGGTATTACTCTAGATGAAAATCCAATGACTGTCCTTGTAAGTTAGCCAGTTAGGTTCTAAGCTATTTGATAAAGCCATTATTTGCAGGTCAAACCATGATAACATGAAACCATAACTCCCGTTTAAATCAACAATAAAACACTACTGGGACAGGGGAATGAACTTATAGTCTTATATTAGTGAGTTGAGTCTGGTAGCCAAAATGGTTGCCATAACTAGGCATACCTGCTAGCCAAGTAACTTGATCAACCCAGGGATCAGAGTAAGATGGTCTGCCCGACCTATCATGAACACACAATAAAGCAGAATGTTTAAATGCTGAGAAGATACAGATATGGAACTCAGATATAGTACTTTAGTACTTTTTTCTCATAGGTTAACACCATATTCAAAACTTTGTAGTTCCCTGTAAGCTCTCAATTATCAACTTGTACACCATATTCAGGAGCTTACACTAGATAACTTTTTCAAGTGGTCGTTCAAAACCTTTAGAAACGAATTGCTTGAACCCAATTAACCCAAATGAGCAAGCTGATTTGAGAAATTGGGAGCTCAGGAGGCTAAACTGAAAGCTATTGAAAAGATGTAGGAACAATGATGAAAATTTGTGTTGCTTAATAGTGCATTGACCTACAACATATGGTTATTGATTAAGCCACACAAGACATATTCATACAACATGAGAGAAAAATTATGCTACCTGCTTAGGCTCACAACCTCAATGCCCTTAGAGACAGCAGCTCTGCAAATAGCAGAGCCAACAAATCCACTTCCTCCCAACACCACAATCTGCAAACATTGAGAAATGCATCAGATTTGGGGGGTAAAATGGCAATTCCTGATAGATGTGGAACGATCTAGAAGTTCAGCCGCTCAAATTCATGCCTTTTCGGTTTTCACATCCGCAACAACATCAATTGGAGTGGAGTAGTCTTCTCTAATATCGGATGCAGCAAACCTGCATCTGGTGCTCATCCTGAGGCATCAAGAGAAATCGTATGACTGTAAATCTCAGCCGAAATCTGCACTCATGCAAATTTCGCACTTTCGCAGTGAGCCCGAGAACGAGAGCAAAACGGGGGGGAGTCGGGGAGAGGGTAAGGAGAACCTGGATAATGGGGATGCAAAAGCGGTGGTTGGAGCCGTGCGGAGCGCTGCAGCAGATACAGACGGAGCGCACCGGCGAGGCGGAAGGGATGGGCTTGCCAGCGCCGGCGGCCGGACGAGTAGGGGCGAGGGGGACATGGCTTCCTCGGTCGAGTGAGCCGAACGGTTGGAGGTTTCTCGTCGTGTGCTCCGCTTTATTGTATTCCGCGAGCGGCGGCGGCTGCGGCTGCGGCGGCGCTGCGATGCGACGGGAACGGCGGGGAGCGAGGACGAGGAGGAGCAGCACGGAGTCGCGGCTCGCAGTCCCGCGTGGGCTGTTTTCCAGTTTCCTGCGGCTGTTGGGTTGGAGGTGCCTGCTGCCACGTCGCCCGCTTGTTTTTCCTGTGGCTGTGGCTGTGGCTGTGGCGTGTGGCCTCTGATGTGGCGTTTGGATGACACGGTGGATTTTTTTTTCGTAGGGAAACGGAAGTTCCAGACTACACATTCACTCACCACCGTCCAGATCTGATTGGATGACTACGATACCTCCATGTTGTAAACATAGAGCTTACAGATCATAATGGTAGATCATAGGGGGTGGCTTTGAAATGAACTCGACGGCACACTGTAAGTTCAATCACAATCTTCAGTTTGTTTCAAAACACACAAAAAATCTTCAGCATTCCGCAGCTAATCATGTACATGTATTGTAACTAATGACAAGACATCTACAATACATACTGTAAATGTTATTCTAACAAATGATAATGGAATCAATCAGCTTCAATAATAAAGAATCGTCGCTTGGTTTCAGGTGACTTTTTGTCAGATTGTGCGGCTGTGCCTGCCCTTGAAATGAGACACAATGTAACTTGTTCTTCTTCTGAGAATTCAGATGAATCAGATCTCTCTGGTCTACAGGTCTGGATCTTCAAAGGGAAGTACTGGAGCCAGTTGATGATGTTATTCTTCTCTTGTTCTCGCTCCTTGTAGGACATTGTCTAATCAACTATCAGTGTGTGCTTCCTATGTAAGTAAGATCGCAGAAAGATCAGGACTCCTACTTCACTGATCACTCCGGTTCTTTACCTTTGAATCTGTGAAGATTCTACTTGCCCCCATAGCGTCCCTGCATAAATTTTTTCTTATTCCTTCTCTTCAGGAGAGCAATCAGATAGCTCAACCACATGCTCATCATCTTCATCAGGTATATCCTCGTCAGTATCCTCTAACAAGTCTATTAGACTGTTGCTCTCCAGGATACTAGCTTCAGCCATGGCCTCTCGCATGGCTAGCGATGTTGCAGGCCTATCACCTGGCATATACTGTGGTGGAGGGACGACAAATGGCAGGGCAACGTCATTGATCTCATGCCTCCTTCCACCAGGTTGCTTTGACATGTCAGATGGTGGAACAATGAAGATGATGCCAAGCTCATAGTTGCAAATGTGTAGCCTTGGACCAGAAGAAACTGCTCTAGCTTCAGTAGGATTTATTTTGGATGGAGGGGGGAGTAGTTGTCCCCAGGCTGCTGGACTGAAATTGTGAGACCCACAATAAGTCCAACCAAACAAGCGACTGCCTAGACGAGATTCAAATCGTCTCTGGGCAACCTGGCATGGTTTAACATGACGTCACTAAACAATGCTGCAAACTTAACCAATGTTATTACCCAAGATATGCGTAGCATTATACCTTGACATGCATAGGATGCCCTACCCTGTCATATGGATGTGGGATTGCGTCACGAAATATGCCAGTAGGTCTCAATCTTTGCCATGTTTTCTGCCAAAAGGAAATATGTGAAATGGGAGAATAATTAGTGCCCACCTGATTGATCAGCTGTAAATTTGACTAGGTACAATCATACAAGCACTTCAATTATAACACAAATATAACGAGAGCTCTTATTAGTTTATGCAAATAGTAAGTTACAAGAACAGAATCTACCTCAGGAAGAGAAAGCAAATGTCTGGACAACTGAATTCCACAAGCCTCATTTTTCACTCTGTCAATTGTTGGAAACAACAGATTGATAGATGGCTTCTTTCGCTCATGGTTTGCTGTCCAGCAAGCCCACTTGGAAAACCAATGAAAATTGGAAATAGTTAAGTCCATGAAGAATGGCTCAGAAAAGGCCAGGGGTTTATTAGCATAGGATATGCTTCAACAAGCAGTTAAAATTTACCTCTGGATCAGACTCTTCGGAGTCCAAATCTTGGTTGGATCGTTTACCAGCTGCTGAAGCAAAGCTTGCAATGAACTGTGGATTAATTGAAGTCCCAATGGATGAAGCACCTACACATATTTTAAATCTGAAGTGAGAATCCTTGAATAAGATAATTGGTGCCAACAGCCCAACAAGGAAAAGTTTGTTTTTACTCACTGTAGAAAAAATCAGTCTCAAGTGTTTCAGGCCATTTAAAAAGTGATAACACCTGTTTGAGCCAATGTAAATTAAAGGTAAACAAACTTGGTTAAAACAAGTAAATAGAACAGATGGTGTAGATTATTTCAACATAAGCAACTGGACAGTCATTAAACACTTAGAAAAGTCTAGATCAACAACCGAGACTGATCAAATGCCTTGGGCAAGATTTGTATTAAAACAGATTTGGTTCAGATGACTTTTCTAAGTGTTTAATGATAAACTACAAGCAACACATAGAGCTGTCATCAGTAAGGAGAAAAAGTTGAAGAATTTTGTTGCATTTATATGAGTTTCATGGAATCTTTTTCAAACTGTCCACAGTAAGCTAATGGCAACTAAATCCATGCAATGAAAAGCTAAAAACTGAAAATTAGAAGGTCGCTCCACATTAAAGTTAGCAGTTGAATTATGACTATCACATTCAAACTTTCCAAAGGTGAACTGGTAATTTGTTTAACACGGTTTGTTCAAACTTAGAAGGTTGTGTTTACCTTCCCAGAACACAACACAAATCGTTGGATACACAAACCAATGACACAAAAAAAGGCTCAACGGTGAGAGAGTGACACTTTATCAAATCAATGACATATATTGACCATATAAAATTACAAACCTCTTCTAATCGCCAGAGTCCAAGAGACTGCTTTAAGGATGCCACTAATGAGCATAACATATGAAGATGCTCATCCTGGATCAGTCCTGAAATTTGAGAAAACTCTGGACCCTAAATTTTATGAGACAGTAAGATCTTCATGGATAATTTCACAATAGTACTCCAGCTTATGAAAAGACATACATAAGAACTTTTTAGCATACCTTTGATACATAGAGAAGCAACTGCACTTTTGTGTCAGTTACTCCATATGCAGCTTCCAGGGCTTCTTTGGGGTTGATAAATCCAGATAATTTGAAGAATCCCAAGTCACTGAGGGGAGATACCCACTTTGCAACCTCTCTAGGCAGGAAACCAAGTTGGACTGAATCTGCTTGGGGCATTGGAAATGGTTATTTGTTACGATGACAGGAAGTCTGTCACCGGCAGAGGTTTCCACGGAATTGGTAGGTACTAATCGTCTCAAACTATATTTAAAAGATGTAGATGGTCGAGGGTCTGGACCACTCCGTCGCGGCGGCGCCGTTGCGGCAACGCGGCGAAGTGCAAGGATACAAGAAGGGAATAGCCAAACTGAATACACGACGACATAAACCCTCGGTCAAGCTCTGTTTAGATAGTACAGAGTCCCCAGATCTAACAACTAAAAAACCAATCCAACTCTAATCTGATTACAATACTTCTAACAACTAACAAACCAATCCTAATCTGATTACAATACTTAGCCATTAAGACTCCTAACCAAAATATGATATTTAACTATTTTATCCGCTACAGTACCGTGGTACTGTTCACGGGCTGGAGGGCCTAGGCCTGGCCCACTTCCTACACGTGACATTTCTCCCCCCTAAAAACGCAGCTCGTCCTCGAGCTACCGCGTCATCGTCCTCGCCGTCAACCACCACTTTGATTGTGAAGATATGCTTGCACTGCAACTTGTGGCCGCTTGTAAACCACTCATCGCAATGGAAACACTTCCCCTCCTTTCGGCGCTGTTCAATTTCCTCCGGCGAGAGACGCACGGTGCTAGATGGCATCTTGTTGACCGCAGCTGTCGAGGATGTAGCAAGCTCTGGTGAAGTCGGCTCTGGCGACGGAGGGTTTGGTTGCTTGGAGGAGCAGCTTGGAGCTCGTGATTGCGTCGCTTGGCCGGTATCCCATGATGTGTTGCACTGCTCATAGGCCCTCGCAAACACAATGGCGTCGTCCAACGTTGAAGGCTATTGGAGAGCGACATCAGTACGAAGAGGATCACCCAACCCGGTGATGAATAGTTGAATCTACTGAGCCCCCGTTAGTGATGTGTCGCGGCAGGAGAGGGCGATGAAGCGCTTGCAGAAGTCGTTGACGGTCCCGGTTCGCCGGAGCATGGCTAACTCGCCGATCGGACTGTCTGTGAGGGGCGGCCCAAAGCGCGCATTGACCAACTGAGCGAATTGTGACCACGTTGGACGCCCACCGTTGAGTTCCATCCGGTGAAACCACAGTTGGGCGTCGTCGAGGAGGTAGAACGCCGTGAACGCCACCTTCTGGTGATGCGGTGTACAACGGATGTGGAAGTACCGCTCACACCGGTTAACCCAAGGCAGCGGGTTGTCGTTGCCGTCAAACTTGGGAAATTCGAGTTTGTGGGCGGTCGGCACAACATCATAGATCTGGTATTCTTTGTCCCTGTCTCTAAGCCAGCAAGGGTTCTGGCACCCCCTCCCTGGTGGCGTGGTAGCAGGTCCCCTGACCGCCGTCATCGTCGGTGGCGGCTCGTCGAAGGTGATGTCGCCCTCCTCCCTGGTGGCGTGGTGGCAACTCTCCCAAGTTGTCGTCCTCATCGCTGTCGGCTCGACGGCAGCTCTGCCATCCTCCTCCCCGACAGCACGGCGGCGGATCTAGGCTCTGGTTGTCGTCCTCGTCGCTACCAGCTCGACGGCGGCTCTGTCGTAATCCTCCCTAGCAGCGTGGTGGTGGGTCTGGGCTCTACCGCACTCCTCCCTGGCGGCGCGGTGACGGAACTAGGCTCTGTCGCCCCCCTCCCTAACGGTGTGGCAGTGAGTTTGGGCTCTGCCGCCCTCCTCCCTAGCAGCACGGCGGCGGATCTAGGCTCTGCCGCCTTCCTCCCTGGTGGCGCAGCGGCGGATCTGGTCCCAGGTCGTCGTCGTCGGTGGCTCGGCTGGGGTCCTGCCGCCCCCTCCCTAGTGGCGAGGCGGCGGGTCTCCTTGGCCGTCGTCGTTGTCGCTGCTGGCTTGTCGGGGCACTCCATGCTCTGGCTGCCGTGTTGCCAGGATGGTGTGCTGCACCGCCTCGAGTCGACCAACCATCGTGTGTAACTCTTGTTGTTGCTGATCATGGGCGTGGACTGTTTCCTCAAGAGTGGTCACCTTCTCCTAAAGCGGTAGGAGCTTCTGTACTTTCTCATCGAGACTGTCCAAGTGCTTCATAATGGCCTACAACGCGATCTCAATCGGGTTGCCGGTGTTGAGATCAGATTGCGTACTCATGGTGGCGGAAGCGGAACCTGAGTCTCCTGATACCAAGTTGTCACCGGCAAGGGTTTCCACGAAATTGGTAGGTACAAATCGTCTCAAACTATATTTAAAAGATGTAGATGGTTGAGGGCCTAGACCTCTCCGTTGCGGCGACGCGACGAAGTGCAGGGATACAAGAATTCAATAGCCAAACTGAATACTCGACAACCTAAACCCTCAGTCAGGCTCTGTTTATATAGTACAGAGTCCCGGGATCTAACAACTAACCAACCAATCCAACTCTAATCTGATTACATTACTTCTAACAACTAACAAACCAATCCTAATCTGATTACAATACTTCGCGTCTTAGCCATTAAGACTCCTAACCAAAATCTGATATTTAACTATTTTATCTGCTACAGTACCGTAGTACTGTTTATGTGAACAGTACCCGTGGTACTATTCACGGGCTGGAGGGCCTGGGCCTAGGCCTGGCCCACTTCCTACCCGTGACAAAGTCATAAATATATTGTTTGCCGCATAAACCATGGAACCAAGAATACTTTTGGATGAGTTTATTTAGTAAAAAAATGGATGTTGAAGTGTGCTTACCTTCCTCGATAAATTTATCAAGATCAGCAACAAGAACACTCACAGCATTAGCATCTGCAGGTATATTTGTATTCCTCTTCAAGATCACTTCGGTAGTTCCATGCATGTTTATGCGGCATTTACTAAGAAGTACAGACAAGGCTTTCAGTTGAGAGCCAGCATCAGATGGTATGTGAAACCGATGGGATAGACCAACTACAGATGTTTGGACAGAACCAAGAAACAATCTATGTGACGATTTCATGTGTAATATATGTTTTCCCTGCATAAATAATGGATAGCAACTAGTAAGAGAATAGGGCCACATGAAATAAATTAAATTGTTTATTAAACCAATATCTGGAGAAATGTATAGTTCTTAACTTAGGAATATAGTCCATTTAGTCCCAGTATATCTGCCTAGAATATGTGCAAATTATAAATTAGTAAATACATTTATTTTTTAAGTTGCTTACTGAATGGCTTCTGTAGAGTGAGTAAACAACAAAATATCATGTAGCATGTAAGTGAAATTAGTCTTACTGAAAGGCAATATTTGGAATCCAAATAGTGGGGACTTTGTACATATAAACCAGGTACTGAAGCAATGAGGTACCCAGCAGCTTCTTCAAAATTGTACTTGGATATCAAGTTTATCCAATATGATTGGCTCGGAACTTCATTGATAAGGGTTGCTATGAATGAAACTAACTGAGCGGCAAAATCTGATTTTGCTTCCTCAACTTTACTAAAAAGGGTTGAATAATCCGGAGATATCCTACAAGGGAAGTCTTGCCACCACACTGTGTTTGTTATGAGATGCCACTGCACCAAGCATAATTTACTTTCAGTGAGTATAGCAGCAGAAATCTCCAGAAATAGAACAAACCATTAAAGAGTGCAGGAGAAGTGCAAAAATCTAGCCAACCTAGGTACTAAGTTAATTTAAGTAACAACCACATTCATACAGTGCAACAAGATACTGACCTGCCTAGGGACTAAGTTAGCTGAAGTGACAATAACACGCATGCTGTCTTTCCTCTGTAACACTAAGAGCTTTGGATGGTGACACGCCACCCCTTGCTTCTTCCTATCCTTTCCGAACGCTATCACTTCCGGGAATCGGGGATAACTTGAGGGCAAAATTAAACCAGCATCAGCATTTCATATTCCACAAAAACTACATTTGCCATGTTCCAGAGAGTAGAAATATAAGCTGAGACAACAACTGAACACAACGGATGGTTGCTACTTACACTAATAATAGATTAGGATAGCTTTCGAAAGGAGCAGTCGTTCTACTTTCGCGTCCTGCACTCCAGCATCTCTCCTTGTTGTGGCATGCTATTGTCACTGGCAAGTTTTGGGGGATCTTACAGTAACTCAGAAACCTAGTATGCACAATTCCATCATATATCTCTCAATGTTAAGCAAAGTGGAAATCTATTTGAAGAGAGGGGACAATGGGACATACCAGGAAATATTGGCGGTGAATGTTGCAATAAATACTCGCACCAAGCTATCCATGGGATGGAGAAGCTGTGGAAGTGTCACTCCACTGTGTTGCTCCGCCGTGTCAGGCCCGATACTAATGAGGCGGTTCAGGAAGAATGTGCTCCCATCCGAGTAGCAACCCTCATTACGATGCTGCTCTGTATCCCCATTGCTGCAACCTTTCTGCTCTGTACTGCCATTGCTGCATCCTTTGACACCTTGAGACAACTCATCGATATGATTTGTTGCAATTGGAGAATCAGGGTGATGTTCCAATTTCTCATGGTCAATATTGCTATCTTCCCGCAGCAAATTCTCCTCGACGACAGGATTAATTGGATTATTCGGAGCCAATGAACCATCTTCTTCTCTAGCCTTTTTCACGGCAACATCCTCGCCTCTGTTCTCTACACAGGGTGAATCTCTCAAGAAAACAAGAGGGTCATGGCTCTCCGAGATCGCCCTGAGCCGCTTCCGAAGCGACTCGGCCCGCAGCACAAGAGCATCATTGCAGGGCCCCGCTACCCCATAGAGCCCTTCGGAGGAGACGAATTTCTCCACGAAGAATCCATACCTGGCGCCACGGTGCAGGAGCGAGACCTCATCGCCAACGGTCAGATCGGCTGGGCATCCGCCACGGAGGAGAGGTCGACCGTTGACACGCACGGCATCGGCACTATGGAAGTGGTGGGAGAGGCGGAGGAAGCCGTCGGATGTGCTGAGGAGGAGGTCGCGCCGGCGCCAGCACCAACTGTGGAGGCGGTTAGGGAAGGCGAGGAGGCGGAGGCGGGGGCCGCGGCGGAGGGAGAGGGAGAGGCAGTAGAGGCGGTCAGAGCGGAGGATGAGGAGAAGGGGCGCGACGGGGGCGAGGAGGCGGAGGTGGAAGTAGCCCAGGCCGCCGGAAGTGGAGGGGTAGTCGTGGTGGTTCTCGGGTGGTGGCTCCGCCTCCATGGAAGGGGAGAGGAGGAGAAGCACCGATGGCGGGAAGCGAGCCCTACATCATCCACTGTTTTCTTCTATAGATGTTTCATACAGGGCCCTTAGGCCTAATTATTATTATATATGAGATGTAGAATAAAACAAACATCAATCAACGAACGAGTACTTAAAGATCTCTTCTCCCCAAAAAAAGCCGCATCAAAATTCAAAATCTCTTGTACCTGTAACAAATTGACGATTGATAAATGATTTGATTGTAATGGAGATAATACTGTAACAAAGTGACTGTTGGAAAAAGGATTTGATAGTAATGGCGATAATAATGTGTTAAATTAGCAAGAAGAAAGAGGTCCATATGAAAAATATCAGTTTAATCTGCTTCTTGCCAGGGAAGAAAGCATTGGCTTCTTTAAAAAAACCTCCTTCCCCTAGAAGATTGTCAGCTTCAGGAAAGGCAGCATGCAGAAGACAAAAGCACTCGATATCACGTGCAAGATGATAAGTAAACCGTGTGCAACATGTTCCGGGGGGAAAGACATATGGAGCATCCAAGTTTGGTAAATAAACATTCTTATTCCTAGATGCACATATTCACATTACAGTTTACACATTTACACACACTGCAGTGAATTGTGATAAATTCCAGTCTGTAGCTCTATGTTATTGCACTGATGAATCTACAAGCACCTTAGCAAAGCATATATACCAGCATGGTGTAGTTCAATTACCATGCTGACACATACAGTTCAGTCCCTCGAGAGAAAAATATGTTGCCCTAGGCTATAGCTATCTACTTGTGCCAAACAGCATATCTGTCTCCACAGGCCGCCAGCTTAAACTCTGGGTCGCTTGGGCACCAGGAGCCATCCCCAATCTTCATGCATAACTTATCGTCAATGATTGCAGAGTACAGATCTGACCTGGCCTCCAAGATTTTGACTGCAGAGCGGCTGTGTATGTCTTGACATTTCCTAATCTCCATCTGAGCACAAAACATTTGAAACTTACAGCTGGTGGCTGCCAAAGATAAGCATTTGAACACTAAGGATTCAGCACAATACCAGTCTTGCAATTTCATCATGGAAGCAGTCGCCTTTGTCATAGAAATGATCATAGAACACCGTGGGGATGCCAGGGTGAGTAAGTATATAAGTATATCCCTGAAAGACCATTAGTTTATCCACGTGTGAACACAACATTTTTTAGATGAATGAGGCAGAAGTGCCCAATGATAAATTTGTGGTATAAATATATAATAGCCTCTTTGAAACAGCATATTCTGTGTTTTCAGATAGTCATTCCAGTAAATAAGTATATAATCACACATCTTCAAAGATTAATGAACCAAAGCAAAAGCAGAAGCAGTTCTTTGTTAATGCCAAATTCTTTTTGAAGGAGCAATTCGATGCTGCAATGGTCGTTACAATGTATATCATTGGCATCATCGGAATTGTAATTAATCTTGCAAGTCAATCGCATATTCACATGGTACATGTAATGAAATAATACAAAACCATTTTAACATACCTCCATGATATGATCAGATGGAAATGGCCAATGACCCTGCAATCATGAATTTTCAATTAGTTTGTTTGATAGCCCATCTTGAGCATTTTCAAGCAAATATATTAGCACAGTCAAGCTTATCTTGAGCACAAAAGGAAGATAAAGTAATTGATATACCTGAGTGGACCCTGTGTCATGATTTTCTATAAATGTGACTGACCTCGAAGGCCACCAGCCCATCACACCAGGCGGTTTCCCTTTAGGGTCACGCAAACGCCACAACTCACCTTTGACCGCTTCCTGCTTCAAACAACACTAAACTGCTCAAACTACATACTAAAGATCAAAGATATTTACTGCTAAAGAAAGAGTAAAGATATTTATTTGACTCCACTAGAACAAAACAATGATATAATTCTAACCTGAAGAATACCCTTTGTTGTGAAATCAAAGGCAGCACAAAGTCCTCCAGTGCTATCCATCCAATTGATAATTCTCTGTCTATGGTTATCTGCCAAAAAGAATCATTCAATCTATGGAAAATTAAATATATGCCAAATGTCCATATCAAAGTAAAGCAAGGAGCATTTTTTTCATAGTTGAGGAAACTGTTCCAAATTTGTATTTGGTGTAAACATATTTTGTAAGCACAATCTAATTAACCACCTTGCATTCACAATAGTAGCTAATCCCTCACTTCATCTAAAACATAGCTCAGGGAGTCAGAGCAATGAAAGAGGAAACCATGACAGTGGTTGTCATGTGGGGCCGCGTGTATACGCGACGGCGCCGTGCGCGAGATGTGCGCCGGGCAGCAGAGAGGGAGGCGCACAAGGCCCAGGAAGGGGGCTGCGGCTGAATTTGAAAAGAGATAAGGATTGTTAGTTCTATTTTGAATAAGTCAGTTTGTTAGTTTCAAATTCAAATAAATCTGGTTAGTTGGTTAGTAACCAGTTTGTTAGTTTCAAATTCAAATAAATCTGGTTAGTTGGTTAGTAACTTAGTCCTTAAGTCTAGGAAGGTTGGTTGGCCGAGAGGCTATATAAATCCCTTGTAAGACAGATTAGAGAATAAGAAATATTTTGGCAACCTTTCTCCCACTTCCCCTCTTCACTAAGCCGCCGGCCAGGAATCTAATTCCCGCCGTCGAAGGGCAGCAGCGTGGGGGTATAACCCTGCTGCAGCTACGGACCGAGACTACGATCTCCGTAGTCGGGGTCCGGCTACCTTGGGCGTCAACGCCCTTGACAACCTGGTATCAAGGGTCTCTCGATCCTCCGCCACGCAGTCCAGCCGATCCACCTCGTCGTCGCCGGCTATGGGAGATCAACCAACCCTCGCCGACCTCATGGCCAAACTGAACGCCCTCACCACCGACATGGCAATCATGAAAGCAGACATGGAAGGCTTCAAGGATCGCTCCTCGACTTCGGAAACCAGCGGTGGTGGCCGCACGGAGGCGCCACGCGACCTCGATCGCCCACCCCGGTTCCAGAAGCTCGACTTCCCACGCTTCGATGGCAAGTCCGATCCTATGTTCTTCATCAACAAGTGCGAATCATACTTCCGGCAGCAGCGCACCTTGGCAGAGGAACGCGTCTGGATGGCGTCATACCAGCTGGAGGGTGTCGCTCATATGTGGTTCATCCAACTGCAAGAAGATGAAGGCACACCGCCATGGGGCCGATTCAAGGAGCTCCTAAACCTGCGGTTCGGACCGCACCTACGATCGGCGCCCCTCTTCGAGCTCTCTGAGTGCCGTCGTACGGGCTCCGTCGAGGAGTACGCCAACCGTTTTCAAGAACTCCTGCCGCGCGCTGGTCGGCTCGATGAAAGCCAGAGGGTGCAACTCTTCACGGGTGGACTTCTGCCACCGCTCAGCCATGCTGTTCGGATTCACAACCCGGAGACCCTCAACATGGCCATGAGTTTGGCGCGTCAGGTGGAGCTCATGGAACTGAGTCGTCAACAGCAGGCCCCTCCCCGGCACGCGCAGCGGGCGGCCCTCCCGACCCCGGCGGCAAGACCGGCGCTTCCTGCGGGCCCACCCGTTCTGGCACTCCCCGCCCCGGTGGTGATTCCAGAGTGCCGGCAGTAACCCACACGCTGGAGGAGCGAGCAGAATTCCTGGAGGACATTCGGCACCGGCTTGAGCAGGCCCAAGCCATCCAGAAGCGCCACTACGACCGTCTTCACCGGGAGGTCACCTACCAAGCAGGCGACTGGGTTCTGCTTCGACTGCGTCAGCGGCCTACTTCATCCATGCCACAGGGAGCGGCGGGCAAGCTCAAGCCTCGCTTCTACGGGCCATATCGCGTGGTCGAGCTCATCAACGACGTCGCAGTCCGCCTGGCCCTGCCACCTCAAGCCCGCCTACACGACGTCTTCCATGTTGGGTTACTCAAGAAGTTCCGGGGCGCTCCACCGCAAGAACCACCTGCCCTGCCTTCTGTTCGCCATGGGGCGATTGTCCCAGAGCCAGCCAGGGCGGTCAAGTCAAGGGTGGCGCGTGGCGTGCGCCAAGTTCTCATTCAATGGAAAGGGGAATCTCCAGCGTCATCAACTTGGGAGGATGTCGACTCGTTCCATGCCAAATATCCTCAATTCCAGCTCGAGGACGCGCTGCCTCTCGAGGAGGGGAGAGATGTCATGTGGGGCCGCGTGTATACGCGACGGCGCCGTGCGCGAGATGTGCGCCGGGCAGCAGAGAGGGAGGCGCACAAGGCCCAGGAAGGGGGCTGCGGCTGAATTTGAAAAGAGATAAGGATTGTTAGTTCTATTTTGAATAAGTCAGTTTGTTAGTTTCAAATTCAAATAAATCTGGTTAGTTGGTTAGTAACCAGTTTGTTAGTTTCAAATTCAAATAAATCTGGTTAGTTGGTTAGTAACTTAGTCCTTAAGTCTAGGAAGGTTGGTTGGCCGAGAGGCTATATAAATCCCTTGTAAGACAGATTAGAGAATAAGAAATATTTTGGCAACCTTTCTCCCACTTCCCCTCTTCACTAAGCCGCCGGCCAGGAATCTAATTCCCGCCGTCGAAGGGCAGCAGCGTGGGGGTATAACCCTGCTGCAGCTACGGACCGAGACTACGATCTCCGTAGTCGGGGTCCGGCTACCTTGGGCGTCAACGCCCTTGACAGTGGTTGATAATTCAAAATTGACACAAGTTAATTACACAGACAATATCGTAAATTGCATGAAATACAAAAAAAAAGGAAACAACATGCTACTATCTGTAGTTATCAATAAAGGGATTGACTTAGGAGAACTTAGGCCAGATATAGCATCCCTTTGGCTTAAGTAATCAGTAGTGATGCCATTACAAATATCTTACCCTGATTGTAGTTTAGACAGTAATCAGGGTGGCTATATTCACAGCTATCCCAGTATTCCCCCACTGCGAAAAGAGGCTTTGATTGCTCGATGTATTCTTTGACAAACTTTGCTGAATAACTGCACTAAACAGAAATTTGTGACAGATCAGGTTAACAATGCAAATATAACACTAGTCAAGGTCCATTTTCACGGTATGATGTGAACCTATTCAGTTGACTATTTACCCTTTCGTGAAATCAAAGCGGAAATCTTGAAAACCAATGGTTTCCTGAAGCCAGATCAGCCATTCAATAATATCCTTCCGCACAAATGGCTGGGTATGGTCTATGTTAGGAACCCCATCGAAGTTATCACCAGTACTTTTGTTTCCCTGGTAATAAAATTTTATGCAAATTGAGTATAGTTTAGTAGCAAAACTTTCCCCGAAATAAAAAGCCCAGTAGCAAAAACTGACCATTAAGTCATGGAGCAAAGTATAAGGCTGAGAAAAATAGGATTACATTGCACAAAAACAAGTTAATGTGATTACCTTTCCACCAGAACAAGACGTAACAGCATGTTCATCCCATGATACAGGGATACCATCATAACGATTATACATCCCATTGGATCCTTTAGTAGTACCAACTCGATGGTTAATAACCACATCTGCCATAGCCCTTACATTGTGTTCATTCATTTGCCAAAGTAATGCTTTTAGGTCATGCAGGGAACCATAACAAGAGTCAAGGCAGTACAGGTTCTGTGGCAGATAGCCTGTCAGAATAAAACAAGATATTCACACCTCTTGTTTCTGTAACTAGCTATGAGTGACACAATAGAATGCTGCCTAGCTTACCTTCTGGAGATAATGATTGTGTTGGTGGAGGCAACCATGCTGATGTAAACCCTGATTTTGCTAGATCATCAACTTTCTCCTCTAACTTACTCCACCAGTTGTGCTTATGGGATTCCCAGTTAAAAGCCTAACAGAGTAACCGAGAATAACGAGAAATGTAAAAGAAGTCATACTTGAGTACTTTTGGGAGGAAGAAGGCATCAGTCAGGCTGCCATTGGCATACATTTTAAACATGTCCCGAGGGTAAACAAGCCTTATTAGTTATGAATATCAAAAATGAAAACACATAAATATACTAATCACTAGACCAACTACTACATATGTGACTTCTTTGCTTGAAGAAGGCACATATGGTTATCCCACAATCCAAATGAACACAGCAATTGTGCAAGTGGATCTACTGGCTGGAAACCAGGTCACTGATCTGTTGAGAAGTAAATACCAATTAAACAAAGGTTTCTTTCAATCGTCTGACAAGGGGGGCTCTTTTTTTCTGGAAAAGCATGCATAAAGCGAAAATGTGGTCCAGAAGAGGCTGTGGGTTTAAAGTGGGCTTGGACGAAAGAGTCTCCTTCTGGCGTGATGTTTGGGTCTCTGATGTGCCGTTGAAAGTAACCTACCTCAGATTGTTTGATATCTGCCAGGCTCCTCTAGTGACAGTCAGTGAAATGTTGGGGGAGATAGCAATGGATAATGTGTTCAGAAGGTCTTTGGGGGAACTTGAAAGAATACAGTAGGAAGGGCTTAGTTGCATCACACGGGGTTTAGCGCTGTCGGATGAATCTGATGCCATGACCTGGCTGTTAGATAAAAAAGGTTTTAGTACAAGATGGATCTACAAACTAATTACACACAGGGGGAGACTTGAGACAGATCTAATGAAAATTTGGAAGTGTTGTATTCCTCTAAAAGTGAAATTTTTCTTGATAGGGACGATTCAGGTGGGCGAACAGTTGAAAAAGATGAGTTGGGGTGATCCCTTGTGCAAACTGTGTCATCAGATGGAGTCCGTTGATCACCGCATGTTCTGCTGCCCTCCTCAGTTTTTCTGGTGTTTTGTTCAGGACGCCTTGGGGTGGTCTAGAGCTATTAGGAGGAAGGAAGAGATTACTAGTGTGGCGAGTGAGTGCCATAATTCAGCTGAAACTGCTGTCCTCTTTTGGGTGATGGGGGCGGGAGTCTAGACAATTTGGCTGTTGAGCATTGAGTTTGTTTCCAAAAATATTATTTACTCTAACGCTTTTCAGGTACTTCACGTCATGCTGAATGGGTTTGCTGCGTGCAAGGCTCCTCATGCTGATTCAAGGGCAAAGTGTGCCAAACGTCATAAGCCTGGAGGGAATCACTGATGCCTAGGAGCATTAGATGCTGCTGTGTCTTTTGTTGATGTGATCCCAGATCATGTTTAGCTGGTAAAAACTTTATGGTGTTGTCTGTAATGCTGGATCTTCTTTTGTGACTGGTCGGTCCGTGATTTGGAGTAGCTGGTGTTGTGTTTTCTGCTGAATGGTCGCAGGGGTTTGGAAGAATGGTGAATCCCAGCTAAACCTTCCTTGTGTTTTCAACAAAAGAAGGGTCCATAAGGCCTTTTATCCAAAAAATGAACACAGCAGTTTCACGGAAGCGGGGTGCAGAAACATAATTGAAATGATCACATTTTTATTCTTCACTAATTCCGTGGACTACTACATGTCAGTTCCAGAAATTTGATCCCTAGCATGAAAAGCAAAAATATATGCCTCGATAAATTCTCACCTGGAATAGGATTTCCGTTCCATTCTTAAAGACCACACCTGCCGAATAACACCAGACGACATTAAATAACCACATTTCCATCAGATATTCAGATGATCAACCAAATAACCCAAACAGTACAGTGAAAGGAGTAAGGATGGGAACTAGGCAAACAGAAAATGGTGGGGTGAGGTGGGGAGGGGGGAGGCTGTGAGATCTGCGCTCTGCGTGTTTACCATTGCGAGATGCATCTTCTTGAAACTTATCATCCGAAACCTGCGTCATTAGTCATTTCAGGGACATCAGAACAAGCACCCTCATCAATCAACAACAACACACAACCTCAGGAGACGGACTCACCATCTGGCCCATTCAAAGTCCCAACCGAGTCAATCCGCGACACGAGCAATGAAAGCCCTACCAAGCCGCTACATAAGTAATGGCGCGGAGAACATCGAGGCGCCGGCAGCGCGAGGGCACGCGGATCGAGGCGTCGCGACGCGACCGTGCCGGAGCAATGGGCACGCCCGCCGGAATCCGCGCGAAAACCAGACGGCCGCCGCGCGGGAGTGGCGCGACGCGACAACGGAAAAAAAAAGGCGGGGGTCTTGCCCACGCTGATGCCCGATGAGATAGCCGATAGGTTCCGGCTACCTACGTAACCTATCCCCAGCCCGGGAGGGGTGGCACCGCCGATGGCTGGAGCATGGGGCGATTTCGGCGAATCGGTGGTGATTGGAGGTGTCTCTTTTGACTTGGATGGGAAGTTGTTCTTGCCGTCGTTGATCTGATTGTATGGTTGTGGTCTGTGAGTGGAGGAAGGAATCGAATTTGCTGCAATTGCTCATGGCGATTCGGGAATTTGTTTTCTGGAGACGACGAGACAAAAGAGGAAACGGGTCATGAGAGACGGGGCCAGTTTCCGGCCCATATTTGGGATTTTCATGGGCCGGATAAAGCCCAATGATTTGGTCATTCCAATTTACCATGATATATCAACATATTTATACATCGTCTAATTGATTTCGACAAACTGTCCCACAATGTTAATCAAGCCTCATCAAGTAATTGCTCACGGATTTCCATTCAACCCTTGCAAATCCAAGTCGAATTATTCTGTGAACAGTAAGCTCAACAAAAGGTTACATGCTATTATTCTTCCAGTTTTCTTCTCCATTTCTGTTTCCTTTTATCAACGGCGTTTCAGAGCAACATCTGCGTGTCGTCCAGAGGTCATCCATGTGCACCCGTTTATGTATGTCAGTGTGCGTTTTAGCCTAAGATTGAAGCTTCAAAAAAGGAGAAAAGATATAGCAGAGATGCTGATATCGACCAGGCCAATTAGTAGCACTCTCTCGATCTCCGAAATTCTTGACGCTGGGTACGTAGTAGGGAGTGCACACGCAGTTGTATTAATCCTCTTAGAAAAAAAATCACTGAGAACCAATGTTTTCTTCTCCATCGCTGTTCCATTTCATGTTTTTTGTACTAGTAGTATATATGTATCCACTGGATGGGAGTGTGCAAGTGCAACCGAGGAGCGCTTGTTGCGCGCGCGCTTTGGCCTTTTAGGAGACCATGAAGCTTTTCAAAGTGAGGGGAGAAGGGATACAATTATACAAAGGATACTGTAATCATACAGCACTGTTCGTTCAGTCAACAGCTAGCGGCATTAAGCAGCAAGTTGCCGGCAGCAGATCTCGGCAGGGCCAATGGCAGCACGCATGCACAGCCTTTGCATATTTTCCGGCAGCTGAGCTTACCGACGGTACGTACGTACCATCAACAACGTCCCGACGAACACTCGACAGTATGCAGGGCCGGCCCTGGGGCAGGGCGCTTGATGGTTTAATAACTATGCATCTTTGGCAACGTTTTAGACAAGAAAAATTTAGGCAGCGCAACGGAGAGAAATCAGCTCACCAGAACCTGCGATGTGAAGTTTGATCCCAAGCCCCATCTTATATTTTCAGCGTTTTTTTTCCTTTGGTTTTTCAGACTATTTCTTTGGGAATACAGATTTGTGTTAATGTTCGTTATCCATCCCTACATCACTAACTTGTATAATGTTTTGTACTTTTTATTCGAAAAGTGATTTTGCAGAAATAATATTTAAGAAGTCTTAAGTGGGTTTTAGCTTAATCAAATAGGATATTGCTCAGAATAACTAAATTAGTTGTCTACTCCTAACAGATATCAAGCAAAACATTATTCTATAAATACTTTGGAGTTAATTATTCTTCTAAAATTGCAGCATTGTATTTTTTTCTTAGTTTGTTTAGTTGTTTGGACTGCAACATAGTATTTTTTTTCCTATGTGTTTTAGATATTTGAGGTAAGCCATGTTAGTATAATGTTTCTAATTTAATATTTTCATTTAAAACTTATCATATTATTTAGTATATTTACACTGAATCATGGTACAAATTTAATAAGTATCTACATAATTTAAAAAATATTTTTGCTGAATTACATATAAATTTGTTTAGTGGCATAATCATAGGTAAAATTTTGAGTTCTCCACTACATTGTATATATATATGCAATCCATTGTATATCCGTCAGTCCACATCAAATGATCAAGTCACCAAACAAATAGAATACAATCTCCTTTAATCACACGATCACAAGACGTGACTCACACTAACACTTTCTCAACAAATTTTTCATTTATATGTATAAACTCAAGTAATTGTTATATCAATACAAAAGCCCCTAAATTTTAGTTTATCGCGAACCCTTAAAATCTCAGAACCGACCTTAACAGTATGATATCTCGCCGTCCCATGTGATGAGACAATTCCACCTAGCGAGCATCCCGTCCATCAATACTTCCGATTTGCCACAATGTTGGTGGCACAAGACGTCTAAGATGGAGCCAACAGCCTGGCCAGAAAATTCAGACCGCTTGGTCATCTAGATATTGTGGTGTTAAAGAAGAAACGTAACAGACATATATTGCACTTATGAATCAAACTTTTATATAAGCGAGTTAATTTTTATATAAGTGAGTAAGCGATTACTGATTTCACTTCTTTCGTCCAAACGAGTTTGAAGGATTTCTAACCCTTGCCTCTCTCTTCTTCCGAGTGTAATTCTTGGTTGTTTTCTTTGCTATTTTTACGTAACCTAAAATTTCTTTTCTTAGAGTCATTATTTTTTTAATATAAATATATACTCTCTCGATTGCATTAAAAAAATTATGTTAGCTCGCCAAGTTGCCATGGACACTGCCGCACATATCCTTCAACCTATCGATGGCCCATGGCCCATGGGTCACCACCTACACATCTGCCTCCTCTACCGACCAGGCTGCCACTACTACATGGACATCTAGCTTCCTCCCTTTGCAGGCTCATCCAGTCATCTCCATCATGAATTAGATGAATTCGAAAAGGGAGCGAGGAATTGAGTCATTTCAAAAGATGGTGAAGCTAGAGAAAAATAGGTGTATCTTATACTGTATTGGACTAAGAGGCATAGAAATGGTGAAAAATCTATACTACTATATAATAGACGAGTTGTTTTTACTCATCTGGACGATATGGACCATTGATTGCTTACTCGTACTCATTGAAACAATCTCCACCGTTCACTACCCACGCTGAACATTGCCCGCAATTGTGTTCCGTTGCATGGATTTTCGGCCATGCACTGCGCACACCGATGATTGATTTCCGGCCATGCAGTGATTCAAAACATATTTTCGACGCGCTCACAGCGCCCTCCCACAATCTCCGCCCTGCCATCTCCGTTCCGCATCACCTACTAAACACGGCCCATCCGCAAGATGCCCTAGCTGGCTACCCTTACTCATAGGCCATCCGCGCGTCCGCCGCCGCTCGCCTCTTACCACTGCGCTGTTTTTGCTCACCACCCGCGTCCACGCTGCCGCCACACTCCTCTCAGCCCTGCATCGCCTGTGCGTCTCCCACCTCCTCTCAACCCCACGCCATCGTCCGCCCCCACCTCCATGCCGCCGCCGCACTCCTCTTAGCCCCACATCACCTGTGCGCCTCCCGCCTCGTCTCAAACCCACACCGTAGTCAGGCTCCCGCCTCTGCACCGCTGCACACACTCCCCTTAGTCTGGTGGCTTGGAACCGAGGACCAGCGTCGTCGGCTTGTGGGGGATTCGGTGGCTCGGGTGTTGCGTACAAGGCGGAGGACCCAAGGGCCGGCAGTGGCTTATTGCGAACCAGGGCGCTCGGCGTAGGCGGCCGCCGAGAAACGGCCGGGACCGGTCCTACGACGAGGTAAAACGGTGCATAGGCCGACGATTTTGGCCGACTTCTGCAGGACTGTGCCGAGGGACAATTGGTGGTCTGGCTGAATACGGCGTCCTTGTGCAGGGTCAGGTGGCTCCCAGACAAGGCAGAGGAAGGCCGGCGGCGTACGGACTGAGGATCGACAGTGATGGGGAACCACATTTATGAAATTATTGATTACTGATTGTTCGTGTCATGCCTTTCCAGAATATTGTTAAAATAACCAGCAGATGCATGTAAAATGTGGTTCATTTTTTGTCCGTGTCCTATCTTTTTAGAATATTCTTATTTTTTCTATTACTTTTACAAGTCTTTGTGTTCTTTGGGTGCATAAGATGCTCCTGATATAGGTAAACTTTGGTGGATTCCTGGCAAGTGAAGCTCTTGGATCACTGCTTTCCTCTACAGAGGAAATGTAACCCACCCTTATGATGTAATCATCTAACCAAGTTGATTGAGACAACAAAACCAACATCTGTAGAGGAATTTGTCACAATGACAAATGCAACTAAAAAGTTCAAAGAAGTACACCAAATGAGGTCCAGCATACTACTAGCATTTATTCTTCCGTATCATAGCATGGAAAATAAATTTTCTTAAAGCCATAAATTTTCAACAGAAATTGTCTGCTGCTATTCCTACGTTTTTATTGTGCTTACATGTTAGCCCCTTGTTATTTCAGGTAGAATCTAGATATAAGGTTGTAACTCAGAACTAGATGTTTTAAAGATAGGAGGTAAGCGCTGTCCATTTAGACTAGCACTTGCTCATCGTTGAAATGTACATTTAATCATACATCAATGGGTCAATGGTACAATCATCTTGAGCTTGTTTAATTCACAATAGTAGTCTATTCAAACCGTCCAATGCAATTCAATTGTAGTGGTGAATGCTGAAATGGATTTATGTTAGTTTCACATGATCCATTGTAGTGGTCAATGGCAAATTTAAGTTGAGCGTCATCTTGATTTTATGTTGCAGGAACTCAGGGAGTAGTGCTTCCTATCAGCTGATTGGAAATACATTGCGGGAAAACACTTCTACAACTGTATCCAACGAAATTCATGAATAGGGACCATCAAACTTGTATCATAGGTTCGCAACGATGAGTGGCAATCTCTATTGTGTTATTTTTGTGCATCTATTGCAGCTTGAGCACGCCATTAGTTAATGATTTTCTTCATCTCCTGTTCGCTCAAATAAATAATGTAATCATGTAGGTTTTGCAATAAAAAACTAGGAATGTTTTTTTACGAATTAAAAATGAGGCATTGCAGGTATTTTGTTACAACTCAGCCTAATATGAAGGATTTAACTGTTGATGTGAATCCATTTGCTTGTTCATCTGTGTTTTTAGTAACTATTCAGTTTAGGTCTTTTAATTTGGTTCTCCCTCTTTCTGTCATAAGGCCGACGGGACAACCACGACTAATCTTTGTATGTTCTAAAAATTATTCAATCTATTTAATTTTCTGATATCTTTCTATTTTTCGAAAAACAGTTTTTGACGTTTCATTTGATTCTAGAAATGGCCCGGAGGTCCTTCAACCTCGAGCACTCCCTAGGTTTGCTTCTTCTCTATTGCCTCTTGCCTTGTCAATTTCATGCTATTAAGATCTCTAATCTATAGTTGGCTCAATGGTGTGGTTGACCGATTCATGTTATTGTAAAGCGACTGCAAATTGGTCCTACGTGTTTGTTTTATTGTGTGGTATGATCTGATTATATATTTTGTGAGTAGGTTTATAATCTGAATTCTGATGCATCATTGAGCGATGGAAGAGTTGGTTGCATGCGTCAATCTCAATTGAATTTGACGGGGATTATATGTGAAACGCAAGCTCAGTAGTCTCGTGATACGAAAATATTGTGATTGTTTTGTAGTTGTGAATTGTGATTGTTAAATGGAGTGTACTCGAGGAGTCTGACTGTAATTTTTTGCTTCTTAAATGTGTCGTTATGTTGCACTTACCATTGAAGCAATGAGAGACTATTGCCCTGTCAAGGTAAGCGTGGCTATATCATACACTTTTATTTTATCTATGCTTATGAAACTGTCGATTTCAAATTTTCAATTATGTGTCTACTATGCAAAACTGCAAATATCACCATGTCTTATAACTTTCTTTCATTGTTTGGTGTTTCATCTGTATTGTGTGTAATTATTTTGTTAATTCAAATGGGACCAGTCATTACAAATAATTGTATTTCAACGTCTTTAAACTACCCTTTGTTGCACAGAGAAGATCGTGAAGTTTCATACGATCTTAATTGGGCAATTGCTGGAAGAGGTGTTGTCATAAAAGATAAGATATTCTATAACTTGGACTCTTGGAGACATTGGAGCTTAAGAAAGGTGGTGCAGCTTACACATGTTTGTGTGTAAATGTATGATGCGTATATACAATTGATATGACTGATGCTACTCTATAACTTGTTACCTATTTCTGTGGCATGAAGAGTGTCTATCTGTCATCCCACACTATTCTCGTCCATGCAACAATTCAAAATATATTTCCAACACATGTGTTTTGTTGCTTCATCCTGAATTTATGGCAAACTAACCACAAATGTGCATCATCCTCCCCTTCTCCCCTAACCGTAAGCGCCGCTTCTTCCCCACATTTCCTCCCCGGCCTCCCCTCCCTCCTAACCCTAGGCGCCGCCGCCTCCTCTCACCAGTCACCAACCTCCCACACGTCGAGCGAAGGGGCTCCGGGCGGGGCTCCGAGCGATGGGGGCTTTAGGCGGCGGGGGATCCAAGCGAGCGGGGGATCCGATCTTTTTTGCATTGTCGTTTTATCGCAATTTTTACTGCTATTTTGCTGAGATTTGTATCATTGCAATCCTCGTGGTTAGGTGTGCTCGTGATTTATCTGGCTCTACTAGGGGAAGGGTGCTAGAGCTTTGCATATGAGACTATTTGTTATGCAGTTAATGTACATTGAGTGTGTGGAAATGGCATGCTGCATTTAGTTCTAATGGTTGTCTTGATATTGCATTTAGAGCAGCAATGTTCTTTCTCCTACCAACACAGCAACAAAAGTTGCATTGAGGCTTGTTAGACCTACGAAGAAGGTGCATATAAGTGTTTCTATTTTATTCGCAAAGGCTAAATTTTATTTTAGAGAAAAGAGATTGTCTTGTCAAGTATATTTGTTGCGAGTTTTTTGTTTTTGCATCTTAGATTGCATTTTTCGCACTGTGACCATCCCTCTATATATTCGGTTCACCTTATGATGTTTGAATCTTGAATAATATTGTAGAAAGGAGGCAAGATGAGCATACTAGGACCCGTGAGAAGTACTTGGACAAAATTCATGTAATATATCTATGACTTCCCCTATTTTGTCTGCATTTCTTCGACAAACATTTGTATTAATTAAGTTATGTGATATGCTATTCCAGGTGATCATTGAGAAAGCTCATAAGACTGTTGTTCCATAGATTGATAAGAAGTAAGTTGTCTTTCTGTCTCTTGTATTAGGATGTCAGATGTGATGTTCTTTTTCATGGTTGATGTCATATCCTGAGCTCTTGTTTAACCTGCAATTGTAGTTATAATATTTGACTTATGAGAAGGGATTTTTTTCATTTAACTCTCTATTAAGGGGTGGAGAAACATGAACTCCTTTCCCATCATGTTGTATTTCAAATTGATCAAATCCTCATTTTGCTTTACATCTCTTGTGCTTAATTTGTTTTACTAGCACTTATGTCTATTGCTCACTGACTGATATTTTGTCATAGCTTAGCTTCAGTTTGTTACTTTCATACTAATGTGAATTGTGTAATAGCTGATGCATGATGATTTCTATTGTTTGTTGAGGTTCAGACAAGAAGTGAGCTTCTTTTTTTATGCCATGCAGATAATGAGCGATTGAGAAGGTTATACACTAAAATGTTGTTCAAGTTCATCAACACGATCTGATGCTATTTACTATGTGCTAATTAGTTGGTGTATTTCAATATTAACTACTTGATATAGATGAATTCAGAAAATCTCTGTGGTGGCGCTGGTATTACTAGACTGGTACCTTTAGCAATAAAACCTAACTGCAATCATTACTTAACAATACAGTCTACCATTTATCTCCACTAGCCACTGCTCAAGCAGTCCTTGAGGAAAATGACATGATCAAAATATAGTGTAATGCTGTGTTTTTCAATCATTGGCTCATTGCCGTTGAATTATTTTACCTTATTGTATTCCATAATAATTATCCCTAATCAATTCTAATATTGGCATACAAGTGAGTGCAGAATGGTAGTTACAGTGTTAAAAGCAACTCATTTATGAAAGTAATGATAGAACTAGATAATTATGTGTTTTGTTTGTATCACCGGAAAAGGACAATTGTTTTTGTAGTCGTAATCGGATTGATTGATTAGTTGAAAAGCATATCATGTTTCTTTAAATTAGAAATTTTGTTTTGCAGTCATTCACACGTTGTGTGAATACAAGGAGTTTCATGACATTTCCCAATGCATTAACTCAAAAAATTTGTCCTGCTTATACAAGTTTATCATGTGAAATGTTGGGCTAAACAATTATTTGTTTAACTTAAATTATAACTTCAATTCTACTGTCTTTTATCAACCTACACCTAGAAATGGCGGTGTGCACTGTGCAATGCTCTTGATGTTATGTTTTTGTTCCTGTACTTTTTATTACAGTGTTGCAATAAGTGACCAACGAGCTATTAGTTGGATCCTTCTTCTTAGGTCTAAACATTGATGGAGCATAGATTGGTACATTTGTATTGCCAAATTCATTGTTGTTGCTGAACTTAATTTAATTAATTAAAAAATTATTTCAAGCTTAACATATTTATTGTTTTTATTTTTACCGTTGCGTAGCACGGGCCCACTACTAGTTGTTAATAATAAATGAAATTTTTTTAGACGGGGTTTCCTAGGAAACCGTCCCAACCATGTGGCTCTGTTAATTTAGATATTAGAGCTCACCGTATATTTGTTACCTCTTAAGATATAATACTTAAGATTAATTTAGACCATCAGTTAGGATTAAAAATAAACTAAAATTAAAAATACTAGGTGACCGATAGGTAATTAGAAAGTTAGCGCAAAAAATAGAAAGTTTGTGCAGAAAATAAAAAAGATAGCACATAAAATTAGAAAGTCTACGAAAAAAATCAAAGATGACATATTATCTTTAAGAGGTAATAGATAATCGTATTTAATTCTAACCATTAGATCAAAACAAATATATGATCTACGATAATTATGGTGTACCATAAAATTTACAGCATATAATATGGATCGCCATCATTACTCACTAGATTGATAGCTCCGTAGATAGGTAGATAGAAAGAAAGGTGATTCCAACATGTAGCAAAGGCGGCCGATGTGTAAAGATAAAGAAGACCTGATGGTGGATGCGGTTTCCACAGGAGACAGGGTAAGGCCGGCCAGCATGCATCAAATATTCAGATTTCTCAGCAAGCCTGCCTTTAAGTGGGGCATATGTATGCATGATCGAGAAAGCACAAGGTTGGAAAAGACTTTGAATCATGGAAGGCGATGAGATGTCTCTCAGATCAGGCTCCCACAATTATATATATATATATCGATCACAACATCTCACTTTTAGCTAGCTCTAGTTGTGATTTTTAGTCAGAGGAGTCCAGTAATGGTGTGGTGCTCCACCAGGAGAGAGGTAGGTTCCCCTCTCCTCTCCTTTTCTTTTTCTTCTCCGCTTTGGTTGCATGCATAGCTCTCATATCTCATCTGATCTCGTAGCCTAACCAGAAAATGCGTGAGAGAGACGACCTGTGACGAATAAAGATCTCATCTGGAATTAACGCCTTTTTCTTAGGCTTTGTCTCGACAAAGTGGAGTACGTGAATATGCCGGCTAGCTAGCTATCTAGAGCTATGTGTGGCACACACACAAAGACAGTTGGTCTAAAAACTCCACTCGCGCGTTGCATCCGCCATTCTTTGTACGTTCGATTCGTGGCGTCCTGTCCTGGATTCGTCTTGTCCCATGTTTCGCGGCTCAGAGTTGTTCCATGCATTATGCATATCGTCGATAAAGATCATGGATTCGCCGAGAACGCACGTACAACTCGATCGCTACCCGCCGCGGCACGATCGATTCCCAGTGGACGGATAATCATCCCGCGTGCCCCGGCACCTTGCTGTATGCTGTCCGATAGCACAACCAAATATTTTCAACGGCCCATCAAGAATCCCAACACGGAATTGCGCGAGGGCACACATTCCCAGCGCTTTTGCTTCTCTTTTCCCCCTCTTTTCTTTGCGGGGAAAAGCGTGCACAAGCCTTTTTTCCGGGCACTGCATTAGTGCATCGTGGGCTTCTGCAGGACGACTCCACAAGACCACAAGTTCAGAGTTCACGCACTTGACACTTGAGTATTCGTTGCTTCCTCTCCAAAAGAAAAAAAAGGTGTATCCGTTGCTTCCGCATATTTTTGACACCCTTTTTAGGTGGTCATCATCGCCTAATCCTGATTAATCCCACTCTCTAACAAAAGGTTACTTGCCACCGATGATAGTCTCCCTCGATGGGACACTAGCTAATTATAGCTGATACTTTACTCTACCGCCTTCTTTAGCTTAGTACAGGTTGTTTATTGTGATCTAGGCAAAGCTACGGGGGATGCAACTTGTGTTGTGCTTCCAATGATGTGGACTTCACAAGTTAGTAAAATATTCCCATCATGTTCTCTTCTCTCCTTTTTTTTCTCCAAGTCCACTGTAGGCTGGCTTTCTCCCAATATAAAGAACATGCAGTCCACTTCACAAACAGGTGCTACTTGTAGCAACCAAAATAAAAAAAAACATTGGAAATAGATAGAGTGGCAACTTGGGTTATACAGTACGGAGTATTAGATTATGCAAGGGGAGAACCATATCTTATGATCGAATCTATTGTCACGTGTTTGTCCAGCTTATACATGACTATACTTGTGGATTCTTGAGCACACTACCCGTATATGATGAGGGGCTAGCCGGCTAGGGAATCCATATCTTCACACGAGTGAAAGTAACGAGGGGATGAATAGGTGAAGTCGACACATGTTAACTTCAGGGAGAAAGGAGAGAGAAACTGCACTGAACCTACAAGGTAAATTCAGCTCACGTTCAAGCTTATTAAAAATTATAGTTAGGATTTTGCAGCGAGGAAACCGCGTATGTACTTGGGGACAAAAGGGGTTTTTTACTTCATCGCAATAGTTTACTGCCTACCAAGCAGCTGCAGCATGACATGCAGGCGAGCGATACTCTATTGTGAAAGAACAGCAGTGACCCAGTGACAGCTGCAGCGACAAAAGGCAATAGTATGCTCAAAGCAGCAGCAGTGGCCAGTGACAAAGCGCAGGCAAACAAAACAAGGCAAAAAATAATGTCAGCGAGATCTCGTCTGCGGGATGACTGCACCGGAGGCTGAGACGTACATACATTTAATGTCCCCGTCGAGCACGAAGGCCGGCGTAGAGATAAGCATCGGTAGAAAGCTACGCACACAGAGAAGATAGCTGACCAGTAGGAGTACGTACGTCGAAGACTGCTACTGGTAGCTAGTGGCAGCGTAGCCGTGTAGCCGAAAGGGAGAAAAGATAACCCTCGCATCACTAGGGCTAGGAGTAGTACGACTCTATCTAGCGATATCCATTGCATCCCAAATGGCCAAATTTCCAACGCAGACGTTGAACGTTTTCTTGCCGCCGTTGCTTTGATGCGTCACGCTTCACAAGAGACAAGATGCAAAGGCAGCAAAGCAAGCTGGGACGTGATGGAAAAGGTTGCAAAGATAAGCAAAGGCAGCAGGCAGCAGCTCCGGCTCCAACGCGTCCTTGAAGAGCTCGCGAGCTAGCTCTGCTTTTCTCGCGCTCTCTCAGACATCGTCTGCTGTCCTACAGGTTTTATCTTATTTTTTACATGAACCTCGTCAGTAGCGTGGGTATGCGTACTGTCACCGAAATGGCCAGTACTTAGCGAGGCAAAAAGGCTACCCGGCCTAATGCAGGATTAGGCATCGATCAGAGTCGGGGTAGGCAGAGACGAGCCATATAAAGTACTCGAAAGAAGGGTATCCGTAATTTCTAATCTAATCCTCTGCTGCGGTGCGGTTTCACTCGCCACTACTCTCAAAACAAAACAAAAAAGAGAAAAGTTGCATCCAGACACATGCCATGCTGCTCTAGCCCGTCTCACGCATCAGACGCAATCAACCAAATCAGGATTGTTTGTCCCTGCGACCAAACACGCGTGCACACACGTGATCGCTATGCTTCAGCTTGACAACTTTTCTAGGCGCATTTCACCAGTCACCATCCCTCCTGCTACGTAAAAGCGACCGGCGGCATCAACGCAGGTGAAGTAAATTAGTATGTCGAATTAGTGCAGTAAAAACTGGCTAGCTACGAGGGAGAACCAAGCGCAGTGGTTGAGGGCTCGGAGGCACGGGACAAAGTCAAATTTGTACCGACAAAGATCTGTACGCCTTGTACCTGCATGCCATTTATGCGCTGTGGCCAAGCAGTGGCCGTGCAGAGCACCGTCACGCATTCATATATACGGCCGAAATGCCTGATGCGATCGGATGAGACAACGCGAGGCGCCCTGTATTTACGTGGGTGGGGGCATCGGCACGACAGTGTAGACGTCAAGATCACGACGCCCATCAACTGGGCGCTGCCCTGGAGCAGTACCATGATTTGTTCAGTGAACTGTATATTTTTCGCGCAGCAAGTAATCTTCTTGGCCTGGAGCATAGTTTCACTTTCACATGCAAAAAGGCCCATCACATAGTACACACAAAGCTTGATACTATCAATGGCACTGCTTTTCTTTTAAGGTTAAAACCGGTTGCACCACAAAAATTTGGGCCAACATGAGGGAAGGGTTCAGGCTTATGAACAGCAAAAGGGAGTTAGCTGAGTACATTAACAGGTAAACCTACAGATAATAACAAAAGACGATTAACCTAGATGCAGATTTTTTTTACTAGAGCAACAAAAGTTGGCTCAATGGCCATAACGTAACGCACGTGCCGTGCCGTGCCGCCGACCTGGCGCGGCAAGCGGCAAGCGGCAAGCGGCAAGCGGCTGTGAGGTTGGGGAAAAACCTTAGACGACGAAAGAGTCACGAGAAGCTTGGCTACGGGACACAGGCGCAGCGCGGGGCCGATGGAGCTCAGGACAGCAGGACATGGAGCGAGGCGTTCTTGGTGGCCAAGCAGACGGGGCAGGCATCCGCGGCGGCCTCGCAACCGCGGCACAAACAGAGGTGCCGGCACGGGAGGAGCAGCACGCAGGCCTCGCCCGCGCCGCACGACTTGCACAGCTTAGCCGCCATCTTGGAAGCGGCCGCATCATCGTCGCCGGCGTTTACGCCGTCCGGGGTCTCGAAGCAGCAGGACTGCGCATCCTCGGCATCACCATCGGCGCCAGCGCCGGTGCCGCCGAGAGCGTTGGGGGACTGCAGGAGCTGGTCGAGGGTGGCGCGGAGACCCGCGGCCACCGCCTCGTGGCTCTGGGCGACGCTCAGCCAAACCTGCCCCTCCGCGGTCATCTGGCGGAGCCTCTCCTCCAGCTCGGCGTTGCGGCATCGGGCGCGCTCCAGCTCGTCCTCCGCAGCCCGAAGCCGTCCAGCCGCGGCGCGCTCCACGGTGGCGACCACCGCCCGCACGTGACGCCGGCGAACCTCCTCAAGAGCGGCGCGCATCCTCTCGCTCTGCATAGCCACCATAGAAGTCGGTTCAATAAGATACCATGCGTCCGAGGAACCAATCAAACGATCCATTGCATCATGAACAAGGCCTTACCTCGAGTCGTAGGAGCGCGTCGATCTCCGCGCCCTGGTGGTAGAGCTGGGACAGGAGGCCCTGCGACAGGCCAGCGGCATTGGCGAGCCTCCCGCTGGTGGATGCCACGCCGCAGCCAATCGCCCTGCTCTGCACATCTCCGGGCAGCACAAGCCCATGAGGCAGAACCACTCGCTGCTGGGCGGGTGCCGCCATGAACGCCACCGCGAGGTCCTCGACGCGTGCCCTCTTTCTCGGCACAAATCCGTATCCCGCGCCGATGTCGTTGCAAGTGAGCTCACTCCGCGGGAGGTCGCTGAGCACCGTGTTCCCGAACCCCATAGCCGCCGCCGGCGGCGCGCATCCGCTGTTGTCGTCCAATAACAGAGAGCCCGGCACCGTCGTGCTCTCCAGCGCCCTGCACACCAAATCAAGATTGAGTCCACCTACCACAGGATCTCTCCCTACATCGATCAATCCGCGCGAGAAAGAACAGGGCGACATCTTACCTGAAGGCCTGGAGGTCGTGGGGGTATGCGTGAGAAAGGTACTGCGCCTGCACGGCCATTGCCACCACCGCAAGAAGAAGGAGAAACAACCACCACCCTTAGCCTCGGCGTTTATAGAGGAGAGGCGACCGGCGACGGAGAAGGCGAGAGATGGAGCGGGCTACGGGAGGAGTTGGTTGGCGCGGTGGAAGGGAAACAAACGCACAGGGCCACGGGGGGAGTTGGATAGATAGAGAGATGAATGGGTCACGGTGGTTATATATATACGGCGGTGGGGATGCGGGGAAGACACGTCGGGAAGTGGGGTGCCTGCGAGGGGACAAAAGCTGTCTGCCTCGTTTCATTTCGACGTGGGGCAAGCAGGCAGGCAGCAAGCAACCCAACGGATGGGTTGGGTTGGGTTGGGTTGGATGCCTATGGTTATGGCCTACATCTTTTTTCTCTATATATCTTTTTTCCTCGTCATCAATAATGGTCATCGTTTACGGTGGAAATCTTTTGGTTCTTTTCCATTTCTTTTCCGCTGTGCGGTTTTTGTTGCCTGGTGCGGGCCGGGGGCGTGGATTGATTCTTCCGGGGCGACGTGAGATGTGGAGAGTGGGGCCCTGCGTGGTGGTGTGGGTGGTCCCGCTTAGGATGATGCATGATAGTACTCGTACGCTACTGCTATTAAAAGTGGCCCACTCGCCTCTAGGAGGTTGACGTTATTTCTCATCTTTTGCTCTCTCTTTAATCTGTATACTCCCTATCTTGCGTTGAAGCCTACGCTGTTGTGGGGCTGATTTATGAACAAACACCCAAGCCCTGACTGATGCGATTTGTTTATGACATGTTCAACGTCTACCGTGGGGCGAAACAGATCCCAGAAAGATCTACTCCAGTCTACCGGCACAATACTATTATATTGTATTTTATTTGTACTCGTTTATTTGTTTATGTGTTTACCTGAATCAATTATTAATGGGAGATTCGATGCAGTTTCACCGGCACAAGCCATGGAGATGCGAGAGAGAGGCGCAGCGCAGCAGATGATGACCCTACCCACACACAACCTACCCCCGTCGTGGCGGACCATTGATTGCCGGGCCGCATCGTTCCATGCTTTGCTCGTCGCGGCGGGTTTGAATACTCTACTGAAATGGAACCCCGAGCGCGTGATCACGACGCCATCCCGCGGAGCCGGATCTAGTTTGGCAGAGGCAGCAACGTAACATCAACTCATTAGTACTTCGCAAAGCTATAGTGCGTTGGCTAACCGCGACTGATTGCGCACAAACGCACGATACGGCCGGGCATCAAGGAGCTCTTTATTTTTTTTCCTTTCCAGCCGACGGTTTGTTCACGTAGTTTAAGGATGCGCGCCAGCCGTACGGACGTTTTGCCATTATTACGGCACATGATTAAAGTTAAACCGTCACCTAGCACAGGCAGCACGAGATGAGTTTGTACGGCGACATTTAAGTCGGTCCTGAGCCCTCTTACTGCGTCTCGCACAGTCGCACGGGTCGGTTTCGTTTGTCCTTGCAGGCATCAAGGCTCGTACCGACCGGCCGGCCCCGTCCGTTTCACTCTCCGATCGATCTGCCCGGCCAGAGCTTGCCTGGACCACCCGAGCGACGCCAACCAACAAGACGCGGCGCGGCACCGGGGGCGCCGCGCGCATGTGACCCAGTCTGCTCGATCGGTCGCGCCGAGCCGCTCGCCCGCGCGGATCACCCCCGCAGCCAACCATCTCTGCTCGCGCCCCGCCGTAGGGTGTGGACATGCCTATCCCTCTCTCTCACATTAACGTCGCCAACGGGAAGAGCGTGACGAGCGGCAGGCCGCTCTGTCCCGCGCGCGCCGGCTGGCCACCACCACCAGTCCACCACCACCGGACGCGTCGGCGGCGCTGGTGGCCTGATGACCCGTCAGGGCCTACGCGACACCACCGCAACAATCACGAGTTGAGAAGCGGCATTAAACAGCCGTGCAGTCCGAGCACCGCTGTCCAGCGTCAGGTAAAACTGCTCCTACGGGCACTACATAGCTGGGAACAATTCAATGGATCGAGTCCATGCGTATCGCCGCTATGCGCTAGCTGCTCGATTCATCAATAACTGCATGCGACCCCTGTGATGAACTGATGATCATGTGCGAGTACTACGCCGCAGGCCGGTTCGCGTCGCAAGCGTGCATGCATGCAAGGCATCTGCCCCCGACCGGTCGCGATCGATCCCGCCCATAATGCTGCGCCATCCTTAATAGCAGCAGCAATGAGTTAGCGCTAGTATGTTAGCAGTAGCAGTAGTAATCGTACATTGCTGGCATTGGAAAGCACAGTCCCAGAGCCACACCCATCCGTCCCGGCCGTATGGATCTATATCGTCAAACAATACACGACGGGTGATGGCTCGTACGTGTTAACATCACTCGTTCACCATGCACGCACGGTACCCTACTGGTAGTACCTTACGTCTGTCTGTTCGAGGGGTAGGGCGCCATGATCACAATTCGTGAACTAGCCAGGCGACGGGCCCATCGCTGGCCAAGCAGCGACAAGCACCGCTAGCTGGTGCATGCACGTAAAAGTACGGCTCCGATCCATCGGTCTGCGCGAACAGTGCGATGCACGTTAGCTTCTCCCTTACCTTACCTTGCTCCCATGCCGCGAACAGTTGGCCCTTGCCAGCCGGGTCACGCACCCCACATGATCGATGATACTCTCGACGCACGGATAGATAGATGCAGCCTACAGTGCGTCTACGAGCTACGCTACGACTGCGGCGCGTGGTACAGTGTGTTGACACAATGACACGTCCCATTAATACGCCCTGCTCCGTTTCGGGGCGCGTACGGTTCGTTGTGGCGCGTGACACCACCCGCCGCGCCCTCGATGATATGGATGGACCATGCACGCAGGTAGCCAGGTAGGGCAAAGATCAGAGGATGGGTCACTAGATCTAGATGATATTGTAATTTTGACATTTTGTTCTCGTAAAATACTCCATCCATTTCAAAGTCTAAAAAATATAGTTTAAAATTTATCTAAAATATGACAATCTGGTATCAGGTTACACTCACTTGCCTTCAAAAAATGTACAATCCTCTTACTTAAGTAATGTCTACAGTAGTACTGCGCAGCGAACGGCAGAGGACGAGCGGAGTTGGGTCACAGGCTCACAGCATACGCGATACGCGCGCGCAGCTGGGGTAGTTCGCGCGCCCTCGAGCGCGCGCGGCGCCGGTGAGAGCAGCAATGGCGCCATTGCGCGGCGCCTGCTCCCTGCGCTGTGCTGGCGCCGCGCGCGGTCCCCGGGCCGGCCGGCCTCTCGGCTGCGCGAAATAAGGTGTACGTGTGACGACCACAGAATAACATGCCACGGCGCTACACGACTAGCTTGCTGCCTGCTCTAACGCTGGACGGTTGCGGCTGCTACGATTATAGGAGTATATGCATTGTCCAACGGGCCTGCACGCAAGCGCATTCAAAGCCTCTGATACCCTCAATGCAGTACGGGTGCGGTGTGCTGATGATCTGGTAAAGTTAGTAAGTTACTGTGTTGTGTTCCACGGCTGATAAATACTCAGCTACAATTTCTCAGGAAGATGGACTAGGAGATAAAATTAAATGATAAATAATTGGAATGGGTTAGGACAGAGAAGTTACGTAAGAGGTGACGGAAATTTGTTGAGATAAGGGGGGATACCGAGAAGTATATATAATTTTAGGCAAAGTTTAAACTCTGCAAATAGTTATATTGCACGGTGTATTACCAAGAAGTCCCAATTCTATGTCAGTAGCCAAGCTACTGTTGATGAATGTGTCAGAATACGAGTCCAATGTACTACACCTATACATGTATATACATATATTAATTGGGTACTCTCGGAATCTGAGTACAATGTAACTAGAAAGATATGTATGTGGTGTTCCATGTATGTTAATTAGGTAAGTTAGCAATACATGTCTTTCTAAATTCTAAATACCCTCTATTCTATTCTATATCTAATAAAGTAAATCTTGATATTTATCCATAATTAATTTATAGATTATAGATATCAAATAACAAAAATTGCTACAATTAAGACTTTACAAAAGGTATAAAATAATTAAAACAATAGTGGGGTGAGTAGACAATTCTAACAAATTATTTTCAAATGACAAAATTAGTATTTTTTGAAACTTTTAAGTGCAAACCTACGGCTTCGCAGGGAGCTCACCAAAAAATATTGTTAACCTTTGTTAGGGCGAAGATATTTTCCCCCGATATACTTCTTGAAGAAATTTATCGGTTCTATTGTAAGATGAAGCAAATGGATCTAGTTTAAAATTTAATATGTGCAAGCAAAAACCTAAGTTATTACCTGTTGGGGGAAATAATTTTACCTAACAAGGGCTAAATGATATTATCTGTGAAGCCTCTAGAAGGCTTCGATTCGAATAGGGGTGGCAATACACCCGGTGGGGTCGGGAACTCACTGGGGACTCGCTTCTATGGGGCCGGGGTCTGATTCATTTTTTCACCTGCGGGTTCATCGGGCGGGCCCCTCATAAAATTGGGTCCGGGTTCTGATTGGTTATTTGACCCTCGGGTCCCTGGTCTAGTAAGTAAAAAGTCCTATATATATATATTGGCCTAATGTAAGATGATACAAAAAACTCTAGCTTTAATATTGATGGAATTTGCTTGTTGGAATGTTAGAAAATATAAACGAGATGATTTATGATGATGTTCGGTTTGAATTTTGCTATATTTGTGATCTATAAGTTATATCATTTGTGTACTTTGAAATTTGAAAATAGGTCCATGGGGACCCGGTGGGTCCGGGTTCGGGTGAAGAAATTCACCCACGGGGATAACGGGGCCGGGTCCTACCGGGTTCGGATTCGGCTATGGTATTCACTAACCTAGACCTGCCCCGCCCCATTGCCACCCCTAGGTTCGAAGCCTTCAAACCCACTCCAAGACCCCTTCGTTTGTCATGAAGGAAAAACATCCTCCGTAAGACCAAGAGCTAATTACGAAGCTGTCTGAGCACCGAAGCCTATGTGTACTCTCCCTGTAAGTAGGGAGCGAAATGATTAATTTTAGAGATTATTTATTTTTGGGAGTCATTTAGAGTATCTATTGGAGTTGATTTTTTAGTTGTAATCCCAAACATTTAGAGAAGGATATGTTTAGAACTTCTCTTGGATATGTTCTTAGGACGTTCGGGATTTTTGTGACATTCTCATTTTCAATGAAGGAAGAAAATGAAAGGGATTGTTGGAATTTCCGGGAATTTAAAAAATTTCAGTTTTCAATCAAGGCAGAAATATAGTGGGATTTTTGGTACATTTAAGAATTTCTAGATATTCCGGTGTTTTACCAAAACGATCATCTCTGACATCTGAGATTTCTTTGATGTTCCAAACTTGATCCAAAACGATCATCTCATTCTAAGAACTAATTCAACATTTCCAGATGTTTTGGGCCTACTTTAGAATACTCATTCTGAGGAATTTTCGAGCATTCCATGATTTTCAAAAAATACCCTCTTGGCATAATACAGAACTACGCAACATGTTTTAGTGTTCAGAAACTTAAAGGGTTCGAAGTGTTTACAGGGATTCAAACAATGTCTAATGCCTTTGAAGCAGATAACATCCTTCAAACATAAATTGTATTGATTAACACTAACCGAGTTTGATCCCTTCTCCCTACAAGAGGGAGGATATTTATAGGCATTATAACAATGGGTAATACTAGTTTACTCTTTATACTCAACTGACTATTACAATGTTGTACAATGAATTATATCGGAGCAATTTGGTAACACTCTGTGTGAACATGGTAAAGCACACATCTTGTTGGAGGGTACGAGGAGCTCATGGCTTTGACGTCACCTCCGAGCGGTTTTGAGCTTTGCAATCCTCTCGTCGAAGGGGCGCTTTAGCACCTCAAGCATTTCCAAGCCATCGGCCTGTAACACCTCAATTTTTCAAAACAATAAAAATATTATTAAATTCAATTTCTTGGAATTATTATTTCAGAAAATACTTTTAAATCCCTTTTATACCCTTTTGAACTACAACATAGAGTAGATGACCAAATTAGGAGGTGAAACTTTTTGTATATGATCCTAAGGCCAAAAGATAATTTTGAGAATTTTTATAAATTTTTACCAGCCTTGGAAGTAGCCCTAATCTTTTAATCTATTTTCTGGAATTATTTTATTCAGAAAAGCATTAGAACAGTAATGGGCTCCTCCCCCTCCCTTCTCTCTCTCCCGGCCGGCCCAGCCCGTTACCGCGCTCCCCTCTGGCTGACAACCCGGTCCCACCTGTCGGCGCCGAATCCCTCCCCTCGCGCGCGAACCCGACACCCCGGCCCCACCCGTCAGACGCCACCCTCGCCCGTTCGCGCTCGCTGGCTTGTGGCCCCTGCCTGTCAGACCCGTCTTCAACCCCGCGCCGTCGCCCCCAAATCCCGCCGGCCGACGACCCCGCCTCGGATCCGCCTCGCCGGTCCGTCCCCCATTAATTGGCCGCCATAACTCGGTCCCCCGCGCCACGCCGACCGTTTCCCCCTTTAATTCACCGCGTCATCGCCCCCGGATCGTCGCTACACGTGCATGGCCGAGCCATCGCCGGCGAGTAAAGGCCCTCTGGCCGGTTTCCTTGCATGCGACCCCCGCCGGTGACCCTATTTATACCCCTGGCCTTCACCGCGTTCGACCCCCACGCCCATTCGCACTCAGACCGAACAGAACAACCACGATTCGCCGTTTAGCGCATTCTCTCTGGTTCGTCTCCGGCCACCGCTCGCCGTCGCACCAGACCACCTCCGCCCGTGCCTTCGCCACCAACGTGACCGCGAGGACGACCCCGACCTCGGCCACCCCTCCGCCGACGTCGAACCCCGCCGGATCGCCGTCGCCGCCAAGGACCCGAACGCCTCCACCGCCCACGCTCGTCGCCGGCCTCACTCCGTCGACCCCGGACCACCGCAACGGTACCCTCTTGTTCCCCTCGGTGCCCCCTTTCCGTTTTTAGCCCTAGCTAGACTAGATAGCCTTCGACCTCACCGGAATCGCTCGCCGTTGTATCACCGGAGTCGGGGAAGAAGGGGTACTTTACCCCCCCGACACGCACTGTGCCGGATTTAATCCTGGCCGTGCGATCCAGATCCAACGCTCGGGTTAAATCATCTGTTCGGTTTAATCCTGGCCGTCGGATCTGAGTGAAGCGGTACGGTGCGATCTCGTGCGTCCATCTGTATTTAAAACCCGCGTTAAATCCCGTGCGTCCACGTGGTACCGGTTCGAACGTTTTAATCCTGGCCGTCCATCACAACTTATGCGTCCCGCCTCGCCCTCGCGCGTCGGATCTGGATCCGACGGTCCAGATCGACCCGGCGCACGCGCACAGTGCGCGGGTTCACCGTGGGCCTGGCTCACCGTGGACCCGAGAGGTTTAAAATTTGAAAATAAAATTTCAGAAATGCTTTTAAACTTGTAAAATTCATATCTAATGCATTTGGACTCTAAAAATTGCCATTCCAATTTTAGAAAATTCATGAAATTATTCTCTACATGTTTATGCAATAAAAACAGTAGGTTTATTTGGACATCTTCATGTTTATTTAAATAAGTATTCAAATGCCCCTAGGATTTAAATGTGAATTTCAATATTTAAATTCCAGAAAAATTGTATAATTGTCCTTTACTGTTAAACACTAAAACCACTAGGTTTCCTATAAATCATTTGAACTAAATTGGTTAGAAAACTCAATGTAGGGTTATTCCCACTTAAAAACCCTTTTATGAAAAACAATGATTCACTTTAAATTAATGGAGGAATAAATTTCAGAACTTTAATATCTGAATTTATTTTATTTTTAATCAAACCAACTTTAACTTATATGCTTGCAATGTAATGTTATATGGTTTGATTGAATGTGGTACTCTTTTTATTTTACTTTATATTAAAAAGACTACGACGTCGCCGAAGAGCCGGAGTACTTCCCCGAAGTCCCTCCCTCTCCCTTTGCTGAACAAGGCAAGTCACCAAACAATTCTTTTGAGCATATTGAACCCATGTCTAAGTTGATTATCGCTAAAACACATAGGTTATGTATATGCATTAGTCAAATGAACCCTTACATTATATTTATTTAGGATCCCCCGACCTTGATGTGCAACCCAAGCCATGCTATCTCGCCTAACCTCCTTGTCACCATATGATCAATGATATTAGCTAGTGTCCAATGTATTGGCACGGCCGCTATAGGATAAAAATGAGTCGTAGCAAAATGGTTCTATTATATGATCCCCGTTGCTTCTTATCCTTGGAAATTCTGTTGGTGATGAGTCATGGTTGTGAGTGTATGCATGGTGGGTTCCGGGTGCAAGCTAGGGCATTGGTCGGTAGCACCCGGGGCACTATAAGGACCGGTCTGAGGGATCCGTTGCAATACACTTCCGTACTAACCACAAGTCTAGTGGGTAAGTCCTAACTAAGGTATGGGTTGTTCCAAACCGAGGCCACCAATTGGAGATGGGTCAAGTTGCACCTGCGGGTGACTTGTACCAATGTGGCGCAAAAGGGGGTGCGACGTTAGCCGGGATGCGGCCCGGCGCGCCGGCGAAACCTAGAGCGGGTGGTTATCGCTTGGAACATCTCATATTGAGGTTTTGGCACGAGTTCCCGTGAAATGGGTCATCTCGTTGGGATGAGTGCGTGCCTTGTGGGTACAGTAGTACACCTCTGATCAGAGTCATAAATCTTTTCGAAAAGCCGAGCCCACGGTCAAGGGCGGGTTGCGTGACATCCCACAGTTAGTCTACTTTGAAAATGTATGTGCATGTTGAATTGTCATGTAAGGACTGTTGTGCGAGGAGGTAAAACGTACTCCTCGAGTTAGTGGATGTTGTTGATGTTCACGTCTACTTTTCCGCATAATTAAAATGTGATTACATTAAATGCAATAACTGTAAATGTACTTTTCCGCACTTTGAGCCATTACCCTTCCTTGTTTATTACCTTGCATTATTATTTGCATTTGCGGTGGCTTGTTGAGTACTCTTTGTACTCATACCCGTTGGACCCCACAGAGGATACCTACTATGAAGACGGCCTGGAGTAGCGACCCAGTCGAGAAGAAAGATCCTGAAGAAGGAGTTCGTCATGCCGTTTTCTAAAATATTTTATTTGCTGCTTTTACTAAAGACAATGATGTAATAATTATGGTCTGCGTGCCATGAATACTGTATGATGTACGTATGTCGCATGATGAACCTCTTGGATTATTGTTTTTCTTATGAAATTCAATAATGTCTCGATTTGATAAATCGGGGCGTGACAAGATGGTATCAGAGCCGACTCGACTGTAGGAAGCCAAACAGACCCGCCTAGCCACGGACCATAGGAAATTATTTCTCGAAAATCTAATTTACAAATTTTGTTCCTCTCCTCACTTTTATTCAACTTGCTGTTTTGTAGATGCCAGTCTACCGGGTTCAAAGCTTCTGCCGACACTTTGAGGGCTTCGTCAGGGAACTCCGGATGATGCTCACATTCCTCGGGTTCCTCTTCGAACCCGAATTCCAAGGGATCTACTTGGAAGAATTCGCCGGGCCTTGCGACGTCTCCCTCACCGTCCACGGCTCCGGAGAGCATCTGCCACCCTACACTACGGCACTTGGAGGCCCGACCTTCGACGTCGCGTGCCAACGAGTCGCCCTCCAGGCCCTCATGGAGCTGAGGATGATCTACGACGATCGTCTTCAGAACACATCCTTCCGGCTTGTGCCGAAGCGTACTCCCGGCGCCCACCGCAGTATCTACCACGGAGTTCACTCCGTGCGTGATCCAGCCATGGCCCGGCAGTCACGTCTTCTACAGGCTATGGATGATCTCCATACTGAGGCGGTGCTCGACGCCGACGAGCACCATGAGGCGGTCGAGTTTCTTCGTGGAGAAACGAAGAACTTGATCCAGCAGAACGGCGAGCTGCAGCGCAAGATCATGCAGCTGCAGAAGGACATCGCTGAGATGGTCCCTCTCCTTCCAAGGAAGAGGAAGCCCATCCGCGAGCCCCTCCCTCGCCCCAAGAGGATCCCGCCACGACCCTCCCCCGCCAGGCCTTCCACCAGCGCCCCTACACCACGCCCCGGCCTCGTCTCCGACTCCATGATCGAGAACTTTCTCGAGCCCACCATCTCTCTGGAGCCGCGCACTCGTGGTTCCGAGAGCACGGAGACCGCCTCCGGTGGCGAGTAGGCGTTAGGAGACGCGAAAATAAAAATCATTATTTTGTATGTGGTGCTACCCGCGACGAGTGTGTTGTGGGTAGAATAAGAGCTTGATTGTACTGAACATTTTTACCACTCTATATATTCATGTGCTTGAATTTTATATGGTATTTTTGGTTGTATTACTGTTTCGTCATCTTTAGCTTTATCACTTTGGATATTCAGAAGATGGCCGACCACCAGAACCCCGACTCCAACAACGGAGCAGGAGGAAGCCGGGATGCGCCCGAGGGAGTTGTACCCCACTGGGGTGCGACAGGCCCACGTCAGTCTGGGTCGCCTTCCGCCAACCACCCCACCTTGGCGGAAATGATGGCGAACCAGAATCACCTGATCACCGCCCTCCTCACCCAAATGCAGCACCAGCAGGCTCAGTTGGACCGTCTGCAGAACGGGGAGTCCGCCCCTCGCGCACCAGCACCCGCGGCCGCTCCGCAACTCTCCGAGTTCTTGCGCGTGCGCCCGCCCATCTTCTCGAGCACGACCAACCCGATGGAGGCCGGAGATTGGCTCCGCACCATCGAGAAGAAGCTCGACCTCCTCCCCTGCACAGACCGGGAGCGAGTGGCCTTCGCCACTCATCAGCTCCAGGGTCCCGCCGCCGAGTGGTGGGACAACTACCGTGCGTCCCAGCCGGAGGGCCACATGGTGACTTGGGCGGAGTTCACCATCGCCTTTCGTGCCGCCCACGTCCCCGCCGGTGTCATCGCGGTCAAACAGCAGGAGTTCCGCGACCTGCAGCAGGGCAACAGGACTGTCATGGAGTACCTCCATGAGTTCAACCGCCTCGCTCGCTACGCACCGGAGGAAGTGCGCACCGACGCCCTCCGCCAAGCCAAGTTCCTAAGGGGACTTAAGGATGAGCTGTCCATCCAGCTCGTCGCCGCCGACTTCGCCGACTTCCAGCGGCTGGTCAATAAAGCGCTCATCCAAGAGACTGAGCAGAACAAGTTGGACCTCAAGAAGAGGAAGATGATCGCCTTCAAGCACCAGCAGGCGAACACTCAGAGGCCCCGCTTCGTCCCTCCGCCACCAGCGCCCGCCTACCATCCTCGGCCCGCCTACAGGCCACCTCATGCAGCCGGTGGATCCAACGCCGGGCATCCTCGCCCCGCTCCACCAGCTCCGGCCGCTCAGCCGGCACCAGCCGCCAAGGCCCCGATCTTGAGGGATCGTCAAGGAAGGCCGGTCGTTTGCTTCAACTGCCGCAAGGAAGGGCACTATTCGCACCAGTGTCCTCACCCCAAGCAGAACCCAGGCGCAGCACCCCACCAGGCCGTACGCGCCCGCGTCAACCACGTCAGCGCGGAGGAAGCTCAGGAGGCGCCAGAAGTCGTGCTCGGTACGTTTACTGTGAATTCCGTACCGGCCTTAATATTGTTTGACTCTGGAGCGACACACTCCTTCGTCTCCGAGGATTTCGTAAAATCACATGGACTGGACGTACTTCCGCTACCCACACCCATGGTTATTACTACTCCCGGCAACAAGACCTTAGCCCGCTTATATAGCCCTAAGGTTCAGATTGAGATCCTAGGAGTATTGTTTCGAGCCGAGCCAGTTCTCATCCAATGCACCGGACTTGATTTCATCCTAGGGATGGATTGGTTGATGAAGCATAAAGGTGTGATCAACTGTGCCAACAAATCCGTCACGGTGACCAACCCAGAAGGCGAAGTCGTTACCTTTCGTATGACCAGTCGCAAGCCGCTCAGTGCGTCCCTTCACTCTTTGGCCCTTGAAGAAGTACCCATAGTCAAGGAGTTCGCGGACGTCTTTCCTGAAGATCTACCGGGAATGCCTCCCAAGCGAGACATCGAATTCAGGATCGAGCTTGTCCCCGGCACCACTCCAATTTCCAAGCGCCCATACCGGATGGCCGCCAATGAACTAGCTGAGGTCAAAGCCAATATTGAAGACCTAGAGCAGAAAGGGTACATCCGACCGAGTACCTCACCCTGGGGTGCCCCGGTTATCTTTGCCTTAAAGAAGGACAAGACCAAAAGGATGTGCGTGGACTATAGGGCCTTGAACGATGTAACCATCAAGAACAAGTATCCTCTGCCACGGATCGACGATCTGTTCGATCAACTGAAGGGATCCTCGGTGTTCTCCAAGATTGACCTCAGGTCGGGATATCACCAATTGAGGATTAGAGAAGAGGATATACCCAAGACTGCCTTCACCTCCCGTTATGGCCTCTACGAGTATACGGTGATGTCGTTCGGACTCACGAATGCCCCGGCCTTCTTCATGAACATGATGAACAATGTATTCATGGAGTTCTTGGACAAGTTCATCGTGGTATTCATCGACGATATCCTCGTTTACTCCAAGACCAAGGAAGAACACGAGACTCACCTCCGTCTGACCCTCGGAAAGCTAAGGGAGCAGCAACTATACGCCAAATACAGCAAATGCGAATTTTGGTCGTCTGAGGTGAAGTTCCTCGGCCATGTTATATCTGCCGGAGGAATAGCAGTGGACCCAACCACCGTTGAAGCGGTAACCAACTGGCTACAGCCAACGACCGTGACCGAGATCCGGAGTTTCCTCGGATTGGCCGGATACTATCGCCGGTTCATCGAGAATTTTTCCAAGATCGCCAAGCCGATGACCAGACTTCTGCAAAAAGAGGTGAAGTTTGATTGGACCCCCGACTGCGAAGAGAGCTTCCAGACTCTCAAGAAGAAGCTCGTGTCAGCCCCCATTCTGACTCTGCCAGACATCCGGAAAGACTTCCACGTCTACTGTGATGCCTCTCGTCAAGGATTGGGATGCGTCTTAATGCAAGAAGGGAAGGTGGTATCCTACGCCTCCCGGCAGTTGAGACCACATGAGCTGAACTACCCAACTCACGACCTGGAACTAGCAGCCGTGGTTCATGCCTTGAAGATATGGAGACATTACCTTGTGGGGAATCGGTGTGAGGTCTTCACCGACCACAAGAGCCTCAAGTACATATTCACCCAACCAGATCTGAATCTCAGGCAAAGGAGATGGTTGGAACTGATCAAGGATTACGACTTGGGCATCCATTATCATCCGGGCAAAGCGAATGTGGTGGCAGATGCCCTCAGTCGAAAAGGGTACTGCAACGCCATCATGGTTCAGGACCAAGCTCCTTTACTGTATAAGGAGATGGAAAGGTTAAACTTGGGAATCACCACCCGAGAGTACCTCGCTGCCTTGGAATCTCGGCCTGTCTTAATAGACCAGATCCGAGGGAAGCAGAAGGAGGATCCGGATATCCAAGCGATCCAGCAAAACATGAGGAAGGGTAAAGCCCCCGGATTTTCCGAAGATGAGCATGGTACCATCTGGTTCGGAAACCGAGTATGCGTACCCAATCAACCAGAGCTGAAGACCCTCATCCTTCAAGAAGCCCACGATACATTATACTCCATTCATCCCGGGAGTACAAAGATGTACCAAGACCTGAAGGAAAAATATTGGTGGGTCAGTATGAAGAGAGAGATAGCTGAGTATGTGGCCAAGTGCGACACATGCCGGCGAGTCAAGGCAGAGCATCAGAGACCTGCCGGACTTCTTCAACCCCTCAAAGTCCCTGAATGGAAGTGGGAAGAGATAGGAATGGACTTCATCACGGGACTGCCTAGGACCCAAGCTGGTCATGATTCTATCTGGGTGATCGTTGATCGACTCACCAAGGTAGCTCACTTCGTTCCGGTCAAGACAACTTACACCGTCGCCAAGTTGGCTGAGTTGTATATGACCCGGATCGTGTGCCTCCACGGAGTTCCCAAGAAGATTGTATCTGACCGCGGGAGTCAGTTTACCTCCAAGTTTTGGAAGAACCTTCAAGAGGAACTCGGCACCCGGCTGAACTTTAGCACCGCCTATCATCCACAGACCGACGGTCAAACCGAAAGGGTCAACCAGATATTGGAGGATATGCTTAGAGCTTGTGCTCTAGACTTTGGCGGAATGTGGGACAAGAACTTACCTTATGCAGAGTTCTCCTACAACAACAGCTATCAAGCCAGCCTGCAAATGTCCCCGTTCGAAGCACTCTATGGGCGTAAGTGCAGAACGCCGTTGCTCTGGGATCAAACCGGAGAGTCACAACTGTTTGGGACAGATTTATTGAGAGAAGCCGAAGAGAAAGTTAAGATCATAAGAGACCGCTTGAAGGCCGCCCAATCCAGGCAAAAGAGCTACGCCGATAACCGTCGAAGAGATCTAGCCTTTGAGGAGGGCGATTACGTCTACCTCCGAGTCACTCCCCTCCGTGGCACTCAAAGGTTCAACATGAAAGGCAAACTAGCACCCCGCTACGTCGGACCTTTCCAGATCCTCCGTCGACAAGGAGAAGTGGCATATCAACTTGAACTGCCTCCATCCTTGGCAGGCGTTCATGATGTGTTCCATGTCTCGCAGCTGAAGAAGTGTCTCCGTGTGCCCACCGAGCAGGCCGACCTTCAACAGCTCAACGTCCAAGAAGACTTGACCTACATAGAGAGACCTGTCAAGATCTTGGAAACCAAGGAAAGAGTAACCAGAAGTCGCGTCGTCCGCTTCTGCAAAGTCCAATGGAACAACCATCCCGCAGAAGAAGCCACTTGGGAAAAAGAAGACGAGCTGAAAGCCCAATACCCCGAGCTATTCGAGTAGCGTTCCAATCTCGAGGACGAGATTCTTGTAAGGGGGATAGGTTTGTAACACCTCAATTTTTCAAAACAATAAAAATATTATTAAATTCAATTTCTTGGAATTATTATTTCAGAAAATACTTTTAAATCCCTTTTATACCCTTTTGAACTACAACATAGAGTAGATGACCAAATTAGGAGGTGAAACTTTTTGTATATGATCCTAAGGCCAAAAGATAATTTTGAGAATTTTTATAAATTTTTACCAGCCTTGGAAGTAGCCCTAATCTTTTAATCTATTTTCTGGAATTATTTTTATTCAGAAAAGCATTAGAACAGTAATGGGCTCCTCCCCCTCCCTTCTCTCTCTCCCGGCCGGCCCAGCCCGTTACCGCGCTCCCCTCTGGCTGACAACCCGGTCCCACCTGTCGGCGCCGAATCCCTCCCCTCGCGCGCGAACCCGACACCCCGGCCCCACCCGTCAGACGCCACCCTCGCCCGTTCGCGCTCGCTGGCTTGTGGCCCCTGCCTGTCAGACCCGTCTTCAACCCCGCGCCGTCGCCCCCAAATCCCGCCGGCCGACGACCCCGCCTCGGATCCGCCTCGCCGGTCCGTCCCCCATTAATTGGCCGCCATAACTCGGTCCCCCGCGCCACGCCGACCGTTTCCCCCTTTAATTCACCGCGTCATCGCCCCCGGATCGTCGCTACACGTGCATGGCCGAGCCATCGCCGGCGAGTAAAGGCCCTCTGGCCGGTTTCCTTGCATGCGACCCCCGCCGGTGACCCTATTTATACCCCTGGCCTTCACCGCGTTCGACCCCCACGCCCATTCGCACTCAGACCGAACAGAACAACCACGATTCGCCGTTTAGCGCATTCTCTCTGGTTCGTCTCCGGCCACCGCTCGCCGTCGCACCAGACCACCTCCGCCCGTGCCTTCGCCACCAACGTGACCGCGAGGACGACCCCGACCTCGGCCACCCCTCCGCCGACGTCGAACCCCGCCGGATCGCCGTCGCCGCCAAGGACCCGAACGCCTCCACCGCCCACGCTCGTCGCCGGCCTCACTCCGTCGACCCCGGACCACCGCAACGGTACCCTCTTGTTCCCCTCGGTGCCCCCTTTCCGTTTTTAGCCCTAGCTAGACTAGATAGCCTTCGACCTCACCGGAATCGCTCGCCGTTGTATCACCGGAGTCGGGGAAGAAGGGGTACTTTACCCCCCCGACACGCACTGTGCCGGATTTAATCCTGGCCGTGCGATCCAGATCCAACGCTCGGGTTAAATCATCTGTTCGGTTTAATCCTGGCCGTCGGATCTGAGTGAAGCGGTACGGTGCGATCTCGTGCGTCCATCTGTATTTAAAACCCGCGTTAAATCCCGTGCGTCCACGTGGTACCGGTTCGAACGTTTTAATCCTGGCCGTCCATCACAACTTATGCGTCCCGCCTCGCCCTCGCGCGTCGGATCTGGATCCGACGGTCCAGATCGACCCGGCGCACGCGCACAGTGCGCGGGTTCACCGTGGGCCTGGCTCACCGTGGACCCGAGAGGTTTAAAATTTGAAAATAAAATTTCAGAAATGCTTTTAAACTTGTAAAATTCATATCTAATGCATTTGGACTCTAAAAATTGCCATTCCAATTTTAGAAAATTCATGAAATTATTCTCTACATGTTTATGCAATAAAAACAGTAGGTTTATTTGGACATCTTCATGTTTATTTAAATAAGTATTCAAATGCCCCTAGGATTTAAATGTGAATTTCAATATTTAAATTCCAGAAAAATTGTATAATTGTCCTTTACTGTTAAACACTAAAACCACTAGGTTTCCTATAAATCATTTGAACTAAATTGGTTAGAAAACTCAATGTAGGGTTATTCCCACTTAAAAACCCTTTTATGAAAAACAATGATTCACTTTAAATTAATGGAGGAATAAATTTCAGAACTTTAATATCTGAATTTATTTTATTTTTAATCAAACCAACTTTAACTTATATGCTTGCAATGTAATGTTATATGGTTTGATTGAATGTGGTACTCTTTTTATTTTACTTTATATTAAAAAGACTACGACGTCGCCGAAGAGCCGGAGTACTTCCCCGAAGTCCCTCCCTCTCCCTTTGCTGAACAAGGCAAGTCACCAAACAATTCTTTTGAGCATATTGAACCCATGTCTAAGTTGATTATCGCTAAAACACATAGGTTATGTATATGCATTAGTCAAATGAACCCTTACATTATATTTATTTAGGATCCCCCGACCTTGATGTGCAACCCAAGCCATGCTATCTCGCCTAACCTCCTTGTCACCATATGATCAATGATATTAGCTAGTGTCCAATGTATTGGCACGGCCGCTATAGGATAAAAATGAGTCGTAGCAAAATGGTTCTATTATATGATCCCCGTTGCTTCTTATCCTTGGAAATTCTGTTGGTGATGAGTCATGGTTGTGAGTGTATGCATGGTGGGTTCCGGGTGCAAGCTAGGGCATTGGTCGGTAGCACCCGGGGCACTATAAGGACCGGTCTGAGGGATCCGTTGCAATACACTTCCGTACTAACCACAAGTCTAGTGGGTAAGTCCTAACTAAGGTATGGGTTGTTCCAAACCGAGGCCACCAATTGGAGATGGGTCAAGTTGCACCTGCGGGTGACTTGTACCAATGTGGCGCAAAAGGGGGTGCGACGTTAGCCGGGATGCGGCCCGGCGCGCCGGCGAAACCTAGAGCGGGTGGTTATCGCTTGGAACATCTCATATTGAGGTTTTGGCACGAGTTCCCGTGAAATGGGTCATCTCGTTGGGATGAGTGCGTGCCTTGTGGGTACAGTAGTACACCTCTGATCAGAGTCATAAATCTTTTCGAAAAGCCGAGCCCACGGTCAAGGGCGGGTTGCGTGACATCCCACAGTTAGTCTACTTTGAAAATGTATGTGCATGTTGAATTGTCATGTAAGGACTGTTGTGCGAGGAGGTAAAACGTACTCCTCGAGTTAGTGGATGTTGTTGATGTTCACGTCTACTTTTCCGCATAATTAAAATGTGATTACATTAAATGCAATAACTGTAAATGTACTTTTCCGCACTTTGAGCCATTACCCTTCCTTGTTTATTACCTTGCATTATTATTTGCATTTGCGGTGGCTTGTTGAGTACTCTTTGTACTCATACCCGTTGGACCCCACAGAGGATACCTACTATGAAGACGGCCTGGAGTAGCGACCCAGTCGAGAAGAAAGATCCTGAAGAAGGAGTTCGTCATGCCGTTTTCTAAAATATTTTATTTGCTGCTTTTACTAAAGACAATGATGTAATAATTATGGTCTGCGTGCCATGAATACTGTATGATGTACGTATGTCGCATGATGAACCTCTTGGATTATTGTTTTTCTTATGAAATTCAATAATGTCTCGATTTGATAAATCGGGGCGTGACACGGCCTACAGAAGGTTTTGCGGTGACTCTTGTCGAAGAGGTGACTTCAGTATTCGGAGGGGCTTCAAAATACTTATTATATTGTCTTGTTTAGGGTGAAAGTATTTTCCCCAACATAGCCCCTTGCATGTGGCCCTTCGACGGAAGGGGTAAAATGTGTTTTGATAGATAATAACCCCGAGAAGTGTCCTTTGAAGCCATATATTTTGGAGCTTGTCCTTCAACCAGCCACAGACCAAATATTAAACGGTCCATATAACTTGATGGGATGCCCTCAGAATCCTAAACGATGCCAGATGAGGTCAAAAGTCTAGAAACAAACCATCACCCTGCTACGTACTCTCAGCCTTTTTTACCTTGGTCCCACCAATTATAGAACATTGAAGGTGCCTATGCAGTGGTAAACTAAATGACTTCGGGGAGTGTGTCGGGTGCCTTTTACCGCCTATAAAAACTCCCTCGGCACGTAGGGCTCAGATCATGCTCAAGTAGATTTCTTCTCTCGCTCTTGCTCCCTGCTAGGTTCTTAGCCACCAATCTCTGATGCCCCTCTTTCACTCTTTCTTGACGAGGCCTGAGCATCGTTGAATTCTATGCTCCACCGGAATAGTCTATGTATCTTCGATCGGATGAAGTCTGTTTGAAATGCCCTCGTGGGCAGGAGGTTGCCTTCATGTGGGAGACCCACGGCCCCGGACGGGACAAGTAAATAGGCTAGCTTGGTACTAAGTTCTCCATGGATGGTGCCAAGTGTTGGCGTAAGAGTTTATGCTAACATGTTTAATTAGCCATAAAGGATTGGTTTAATGCAAAGTAGAGTTTATGTTGGTTGAGGCCTTCGGAAAGGATAATAACATTACATTCAGTTGTAACTATACTCTCAGATTGAATTTTAGGTCCCCATTACAACAAAAATGGGTAGGTATTTATAGGAAAAAATAAAATAGGAAAATACTAATTTTTCCTCTAGTTACAACCGTCATTATGGATCCTGTACACATAACTTCATAGGGGTAAAATAGTAACCCCTAGTGTGAATATGCTTAGAAAGTGAATGTCTTGTCGTATATTACAGCGGTCCTTCGAAGACGAATGAAAGGTAATTCTTTAGGACCCTTCGTATGCCATGTGGGCTCAAAATGCCTCCATAGGCTAACTTCGAACTTTCAAGGCCCCGAACAGCACACCTTCAACTTCTAAGTACACTATTCGTTGCAACACTTAGTTATAAGCTTCTTCCGACAATATGCTTTACCAAATCTTCTTTAATGTATTCCTTTCAATATCACATTGTTGACAACAAAACTTGGTTGAGGCCTAAGCCCAGTAAGGATCTGACGTGGTCAACAGAAGTCAAAAGAGTCCAGTCAAAGTTGGTCAAAGAAGTCCGTCTGTTGTACGTGACTAGATATGGAGGAGTCGATAGAGATAAAGATGGATATGAAAAAATAATCGGTTGCGATCGTAGTGGACGGTAAGTCTCTAGACTATAAATATGTACCCGATAGGTAGATTAAAAAGACACACAACTATAACCACAAAACTACTCTAGACGCATCGCCACCCTTGTTTATTCAGGTTAATTTCGGTGGGATTTTGCACTCGGAGCTGTGTTGCATTGTTTTGATCTCAAGCGAAGAGGTGAGTCTCGCTACCACGGTGATTATATCGACTAGATTGGTGTCATTCAAGGCTGCATCACTTCGATCTCTTAGAGCGCACCGGTTCGGTTAGTATAATCGTTGGTTTATCTTGGTGTATTAGCTAGGTTTGAGGCTGCATCGTTATGATCTCTTAAATCGACGTAGGTTAGATATCGTGGTTCAATGCTCCATTGGTTAAGTTCAACATCTTGATCTATTGTATCTGATTTATGGTGTACATTATTCATTTGAATAAAGTATGCCTGATATATTGGCGGATTGTTAGTATCGTGGTTTAAGGCTTCATCGGTTAAGTTCGACATCTTGATCTATTGTATATGATTTATGTTGTACATCATTCATCTTAATAAAGTATGTTTGATATATTGAAGAATTTCTAGTCATTCGCGATTTAGCAACTATCTTGGTTAGGTCTAATCTTACTATTATGGTGATTTAATAGTATGTAGATATTTTCCGGTATACTAGATTTAGATTTTGTCGAAGTACAAGCTGATATGTTACCTTTAATTCTACATTACATCTCATTTGCATCAGGGATTACCGATCGGCCTCGTTGTGCGGGCGTTGTGTATTGGCCGATCACCTAATTACTCTCGATGGCCCTTCGCCGGTACGTGTGTTTCGGTGTGTATCGTGTCCATCGGCTCAACAGCCGATCGACGTTGCCACTAACAATTTTTTCACACCTTATTAGTTGTAGGGTCAAACTGATTGACACGTCCAGAACCCCAAGAATTTAGAACCTGCATTAGAGTTAAGTTGATCTCCAAGCCACACGTGTGACTGAAAACAGTAGTGACACATTTTCGGCGCAACACATGTCATGCTCATAGTCGAATATAGTGAAAAAGAGTTTGCGATCAAAACATGAAGATGGCTTCTGTGGTGACATTCAAGGTGTGTTTGGTTCAAATTTTTGAACCAGCTTCCTGTCCCGGAAGTTGGAATCTGAATCAAATAGGTTTTTTGGGCACCTAGCTTTTCTAGAATCTACAGATTTTTGCAATGCAAATGGAAAGTTGGGGATACCCTAGATTCCATAGATTCTCACATCCAGATTTTGGTGGAAATTACCCACTTTTGACATTAATGAAATACCCCTTCTATTGATATAGAATACTTAAAACTAAATATTTTTCTAAGGATAAAAGTTAATATATGATTGTTGGAAAACATAAATACATTTCAGTTATAATTAATTTTGTTTTAGTTTTCTTATTACAACAATGATCTAAATGCACATCATTAAAAAGTTAGTGTTTATATTGAGTAAATATTAATAATGCAACAAATATCAGGGGATTATGAACATTTATCGTCAAAACAAAAATCTACAACTACTCCAACCAAACAATTTTCAGTTTTTCCACTGCTCACAGCTCACAATAACTTTTTTTACATCTCACAGCTCACAACAGTTTTTTCAGAATCCATATCTCAACCAAACACACCCTCACAATTGGGAGTGCACCTTGTTCAGAAACTTATCCCATTTTTTATGTACATGCTCATATTTATATATGAATGCATTAGTTGCAAAAATCGTTATTGTCATCAATTATGAAAAATAATTAGGGACTAGATGCTCTTTCAATTTATTAATTAATGATCTAGAAATTATTAAATTATGACAATACATATCTAAGTATCCAATCTAGTACAAAGTCACATTTACTAATAAGTAATTTAAGAATTATTGAGTCATGAAAAAATATATAACTAAGATTCTAAACTGAGTACAAGTCAATACTTATTAACCATGGATTTTGGAATTCTCAAATCTCGAGTACAAGATGGATTATATATTTCAAAACCGAAATTATGAAAATCTACATTAAGAACTTATTAAACTAGGAAAATAGAAAATGAAATAAATAAATAAATATTAGGATGTACTCCTTCTGTCGTGTAATATTGCAATTTAGGATAGGATAAGACATTTTGTAATATAAAGAATCTAAATTGATACCGTCCAAATTCGTTGTACTGTAAAATATCTCATTCAATTTTATATTTCGATGTTATGTCGCGGAGGAAGTATTACATATATACTACTTGCTTCGTCATAAATTATAACTATTTTTAAGCTTTAACACATTTGTTAAGATACAAGGAAAAAAGTTTTGAACTACCCCTTAACAAATACTCGAAGTAATTAGTACCATTTCCAACTCCTAGATAAAATAAGAAGATTTTAGAGGAAAAATGTAGAAGTGCAATATTTGGATAAAAATTAAATGGTAGAAATGGTTGTATTTTAGGATGGTGCGAGTATTTTTAGCACGAAAAATAAAATAAAATTATCACTTTGAATTTTATAAATAAAGTTTACACAAAAAATAAAAAATTCAATGCGTGTTAAAATAGAAATAATTTATAGCAGTTAGAAAAATAATTAGAAGCCTATAACAACGTTTAAAATATCATGTACAAAGCACATAAACGATAATTGATTAATTCTAGCGCACCATCTCTCTTCTTCTCGTTGGCCTGCCTTTTTGGTCGGATTGTCCGTACGCGGCACACCACTTTTTAGGATTCTGATCCTGCATGCCGTGCAACTGTGCGAGCAGCTGCGAATCTCTGCAATTATCATAGCGTTACTGTACACTGTACACACACACCACCCAATCCATCCATCCACCCACCCATCCTGATCCAGCATTACTGCCTCCCTCCTTTGGCTGTCACATTGGCAGATGAGATCCACAGTGTGGATGCAGTTGTACGTCAGTACGTGTGTGTATCGATCAGTGCTTGCTTGGCATGTCGTTTGGTGGAGGTAGCGATAAATCTCTGCCTCCTCCCCCTGTCCTATCCTAGTAGCTGTGGCAGCGGCAGCTTGGCAGGTCGCCAACTTTCTCACGTTTGCCAGCGACTGCGAGCGCGCGAGGGGGTGGCTTGCAGTTTTTGCAGGGGAGTCATAGAGTGTAGCAGCGTGCAGCAGGGGCCAGGATTGTGGGGGAACAGTCAGCCTTGGTCAGAGTCAGGCCATGCGGCAGATGCTGCTGTCTCTGCCACCGCTGCTGGGATTGATGGCTGCACGGAGCAGCCCCCAGCTACAAGCCGCAACAAGTTTTGTGCTGTAAATAGGGGTAACGAAGGCAACAGTACGAACGTACTGCTCTCACAGGATGCAGGGAGCAGCTGCTGGTGGGAACTGGGAGGAGTGAAGAAGATTGATTGATCATGATGATGCATGCATGCCGGTGGTTATTTAAAGTATTCAAACAGATTAAGGGTTCCTCTCAAAACACATAAAATTTACAGTATTTTTACATGATTTAATATAAACCCTCTAAATTTTTAGGCCTAATTTAACAGTGTAATAAAACTTGATAAGTTAATTTAAAATGTTTTTTATTTTGTTAAATGTCGTTCAAACTATTTACAAGTGTTCGAAATTAAACGGGAGATAAATCCAGAAACGAACGGCCTCACCGCCTTAGCAGTTAACACAGCTAGCACAGAGCAGTAATATAGGTGCAGTTGCAGTGTGGGCTTCCTTGACAGTTGACGCAGCTTGACGAGCTGACTCTCGGCTTATTGTAGAATACGTCTACCGTAGAGATCAAGATCATACTCGACCTTAAAATTAATCATTTTTATCACTTTAAATTAAAGTAACCACTACTTTAAATTATGGATTCCGTCATTTAAAAATGTGGCTTCGATTAAATGACACCTAAAACTTTGACACACTTTTATTTACCATTTCTAGTGTTGTGGCATAAAAGTTATGCCTAACATGTTTATTTAGCCTCCAAGGATTTCTCATTACAAGGTGAATTTATATTGGTTGAGACTTCCAAAAAGAATAATAGACTTACGTCAAGTTTATATAGCGATTTTTGTATTATATATATCTTGTTTTTTTACATTAGTGATGCCCAATATTTATAGGTAAAATGCAACATGAAAAAATCATGTTACCCTCTACTTACAACCATCACAGAGAATTCTGTTTATAAGACTTCGTAGGGATAAAATGGTAAACTCTCATGTAAATATATGTGTAGATACCAGGGGTGAAGGCCCCCAGTTTTAGTCTTCATGCCGAAATGCTACTTAAGATATTTAAGGTATGGCTCAACACTTCATACCAGAATAATCTCCAGAGCACGGGGAATGCGAAATAGGCTTCACTCATCCTCTTGGGCGGAGCCCAAAAGGTCTCGGAGGGGGCTTCGGTGTTCAGATAGCTCCGTAATTAGTTCTTGGTCTTGCAGTTTTCACAGTAGTCTTCGGATAGCCTTGAAGGCTTTTGTTTCGTGTAGGTGAAAGATATAGACTAGGCTAAGTTGATCTCTAGGCTAGGTCTAGCAGGGTAAATCTTAGATCTAAACATGGCATAGGTTCTTAGAAAAACGAAACAGAGAGGGGCACCATGGGTGTGTACCTTCGGTAGCACTGGCCGGAGTCGTCGAGGAGGACGCCATGGCGTAGGGACGGCGAGGGAGGCTTCCCACCGCTTAGCGCAAAGGTTAGATCGGGTCTAGGAGTGTCGGGGAGGTGTTTGGGCGTGCAAAGATTAACCCTTGCAGCCGGAGCCCTCCCCTCTTTTTATTGCGCTTGCGGCAGGGGCCCCTCAACCATGATACGGTTGGAGCGCCCCCGATCAGGGCGCGCGTGAGACCAGGGGTGACGGTTAGGGGGTCCGAGCTGAGCGCGTGGAGGAGAGGGACTCGGCCCCCTCTCCTCCGAGATCTTATCCCAACATTCTCCCCCTAGATCTCGACTTAGTTCTTAACTTAATTTAATATTACATCTATCTCATTATAGATCAATGCATAGAGCATGATGCATCACGATAGTCAGTTACGTACTATGTGACTCAACAGCTACAACACATTTCACTACTCTGAAATAGTTTCTAAACTTATTTTGGGCCCTTATTAATCCAATGATCATAGGCTTTCCCTTAAACCCATACCGGTTAAGTGTTCTCTAAACACGTTGGGTGGTAAGCCTTTTGTGAGCAGATCCGCAAGCATACACTTGGTACTTATATGCTCTAGACTTATAGTATGATCTTGGATTTTCTCCTTAACAACATAGTACTTAATGTTGATGTGTTTGACAACACCACTCTTCTTGTTGTTATGGGAGTATAGTACTGCTGGCTCATTGTCGCAGTACAACTTAAGTGGTTTTTCAATGCTGTCGACCACTCTTAAACCAGAAATAAACTTTTTAAACCATAGTGCCTGTCCGGTGGCCTCATAACATGCTACAAACTCGGCATACATCGTGGAAGATGCCGTCACAGTTTGTTTGGAGCTTTTCCACGACATAGCTCCTTTTGCGAGTGTGAATATATAACCTGATGTGGACTTCTCAGTATCCACACATCCCGCAAAATCTGAGTCTGAATAACCTACTATTTCAAGGTTATTGTTCTCTCATATGTGAGCATGAGGCCTTTTGTGCCTTGCACATATCGCAAAGCTTTCTTAACTCCTTTCCAGTGATTTATACCTAGATTTTTCTGATATCTGCCAAGCATCCCGGTGGCAAAAGCTAAGTCAGGGCGTGTACATACTTGAGCATACATTAGGCTTCCGACAGCAGAAGCATATGGAACCGACTTCATTTGATCGATCTCATATTGGTTCCTGGGACACTGAAAATTCCCGAACTTATCACCCTTCACTATCGGAGCAGGCGAAGGCTTACATGAATGCATACTATATTTTCTCAGTATTTTCTCTAAGTATGCCTTCTGTGATAATCCTAATACCCCCTTAGTTCTATCTCGAAGAATCTCGATTCCTAATACATAGAAGCTTCTCCAAGATCCTTCATGTCAAAATGAGAGGACAAAAACTTCTTAGTTTCTAACAGTAGATTAATATCACTACTTGCTAGTAGGATGTCATCCACATACAAGACTAGGAAAATAAATTTCCCATTCTTGAACTTAGCATAAATGCAATTGTCTTCTTCATTCTCCTTAAACCCAAATTTTCTAATTGTCTCATCAAATTTGAGATACCATTGTCTAGAGGCCTGTTTAAGACCATAAATGGACTTAGTTAAATGGCATCCCAAATTTTCTTTCCCTTCTATGACAAAACCCTTGGGTTGTGCCATATAGACATTCTCATTTAGATCCCCGTTGAGAAATGCCGTCTTTACATCCATCTGATGTAACTCTAAGTCATAATGTGCCACTAAAGCCATAATGATTCTAAATGAATCCTTAGATGAGACAGGAGAAAATGTCTCATTGTAGTCTATTCCTTCTCTTTGATTGAAGCCTTTAGCAACAAGTCTGGCTTTAAATCTTTCTATATTCCCTTGGGAGTCACGTTTGACCTTGTAGACCCATTTGCAGCCCACTGTTTTGGCTCCTTTAGGAATTTCTTCTAATTTCCAGACTTTGTTGGTACTCATAGACCTCATCTCATCCTCCATGTCCTCAAGCCACTTAGAAGAGTGAGGGCCTCTCATAGATTCTTCAAAAGAGGCGGGATCGCCCTCCATTTGAATTTCTTCACTCATGTAAACCTCATAGTCATCAGAAATAGCTGATTTTCTTACTCTTTGTGATCTCCTAACGTTCTCTTGAACTGGGATATCACCATCTCTAATGTCTTCTTGAATTGGTATATCACCATCTCTAATATCTTCTTGAATTGGTACATCATTTTCTATGATGTCCTCTTCAACTGGCACCTTATTTTCTAAAATAGGGGGTTGTTCTCCTTGTTCTTCATTAGCAGCATCTGGAACTACAGACTCCTGAATAACAGGTACCTCATGAACAACAGGTGTCTCTAATGAAGGTCCAACTTCAGGTGCTGGACAAATAGGTGCTATCACAGGTATATGAAAAATTGGCTCTTGAATCATAGGAGTAGGTACACAGACCCGCTTCTCTTCAAGGCTAATTTCTCTTAATACCGTGCTCCCCTGATCATAGCGTCTTCTAAAAAGACCACGTGTCTCGTTTCTACAAACTTGGTATGTCTACCAGGACAATAGAAATGGAAACCCTTAGACTTATCTGGGTAGCCAATAAAATGACAACTCACTGTCTTAGGATCTAGCTTACCAATATTTGGGTTAAAAACTTTAGCTTCAACTGGACATCCCCATACTCTAAAATAATTTAGAGAGGGTTCTCGTCCAATCCATAACTCATACGGTGTCTTGGGCACCGACTTACTCGAAACCCGATTAAGAATGTGAATGGCGGTTTTTAATGCCTCCATCCATAAACCAACTGGTAGAGTGGAATAACTTAGCATGCTTCTTACCATGTCCATTAAGGTGCGATTGCGCCTTTCTGCCACTCCATTTTGCTGAGGTTCGCCCGGTGTAGAATACTGGGCGACTATACCATTTTCCTGTAGAAACCTTGCAAAAGGTCCAGGAACTTGGCCATACGGGGTATGACGACCGTAGTACTCCCCTTCACGGTCAGATCTCACTATCTTAATCTTTAGATCATGCTGATTTTCTACTTCAGCCTTAAATATCTTAAATTTATCCAAGGCTTCTGATCGTTCTTTAATTGGATAAATATAACCATAGCGCGAATAATCATTTGTAAATGTTATGAATGAATCATAACCATCTACAGACGTCACAGGAAATGGACCACAAATGTCCGTATGAATAATTTATAAAACTCATGTGCTTCACTTTGCGTCTTTCTTAATCTGTTTGACGTATTTGCCCTTAATGCAATCTATGCATTGATCTAAGTCTGCGAATTCTAAAGGCGAAAGAATTGACTGCTTAACTAGACGTTCAATCCTCCCTCTCGAAATATGGCCTAGGCGACAATGCCATAATTTCGAAGATACGTCGCTAATTCTCTTACGCTTATTTGTTTTGCTAGACGATGCTTTCTCACTAATAGAATTCACTGAATCACTCAAGGACAAGAGATAAAGTTTGTCCCGTTTGTCCTTACTCTTTTGATATCCTTGTTGATGATTCTGAGATTGCACTTGTCTTGAGCTTTTACTTTTGGTTAACCATAATGACCTCTTTCTTGCTTTTGTTTGGCTTTTGGTCATTAGGGTTGAACTTTTACTTTATTTTCTTCTTCTCTGTTTTCTTGTGCTTTGTTTTCGTGTTTCCACACGTGTTCACAGGTACTGGAGAGAAGATGAAGAAAAGTGTTGACAATGCACTCATCAAGAGGGAGATTGAGGAGCCATGATGAAGAGCGTGGGCCTCATGGCTCCAGATGTGATGAGTCATTGTCAACGGTAGTCAAGAGGACTGAAGAGAGGAGAAGACCTGCTGTGTCTGGGCCGCGTGTGACTCAGGTACACTGGCAGCAAGCGACTGTCGGGCAGAGGGCCCGTGAAGCTAGGCTAGCCCAATCCGGGTACATGGGCTAGGAGCAGCAGAGGATCCACTGGGCTGTTGACCAGGATTGACTCAGGTACACGGGCGGCGAGCGATTGTTGGGCTGAGAGAGCTGCGGAATCGGGCCGGCCCAATCCATGTACCTGGTGCAAAGTCGGTGGACGCTTTGTCAGTTTCGGCGCAAAACTGACGACCGCTGATCTTGGATCGGACCGTCCTGGAGCGAAGCCGTAGTCGCTACAAAAGCTCCGCTTCTGGATAAGTCATCTGTAAATAGGAGTTTACTATTTTGTCCTTAGGCCCATAGTTAGTCAGTCGAGTCTGTAAAAATATCCTAAGGACAGTTTGGTCTTTTCCATTTATTTCAGCGTCTGTAAAAAACCCTAAGGGTCTGTTGGAATATTCCTAGGCTATTGGGCTGCCTATAAATAGGGCCCCAATCTCTTGGGTTAGGGTTACCCTTTTCTGAAATCACTTTAGTAATCAATTTTGGGTCATTGTCTCTCCTGTTTTGCGCCGCCAGCAAGCGCGTTATTTGTTTGTGCTCTGGAATCGCTGTTGCTGCTGTTCATCTCGTGCGATTTCCTTCACCAGGTGTTATTCTCCCATTCTCAGCTTTCGGTAGTCACGTTGTGGAGTCATTTATTGTGGCCTCGTTTTACGTGCCTAGATTGATTGTCTATGTGCGACGATTGTTTTATTCTCCTACAGTTCTTCACAGATTTCTGCTAGTTTATTCTTCGTATGGAGTATCTTGATCTCTGTAGCGAAACTGATGATCTGGTGTTCTTCCATCTAGATTTTTACTCCTGCACGGTTTTTCCTGTTGTGTGGCTGATTTAACTTGTCCGTTTGCATGCTCATAGAGTCACAACAGATCTAGCCATCAAGTCTTTGCACGAGTTTTTGCTTTTCTGTCATCACCATCAGACATAGCCTGAATACTAGCATATAGGTCCTATGGTTTTGTCACGCCCCGATTTAATAAATCAAGGGATTTATTGAAATTCCATAGAAAATAAATAAATCAAGACGTTCATCACACGACCACGTACAATACGATCAATCATTCACGGTTCGTAGACCGTATTAGTACAAAAGTGAATAAAGGTGAAGAGAAACTAATAAAACAAAGGTCCTAGATGAACGCCTCCTTCCAGTCTCGCCTTGACTGGGTCGCTACTCCAGACCTTCATCCTCCTCGTAGTAGACGGGCTCTGGTGGTGTAAGTCAACGGGGGTGAGTACAAACGTACTCAGCAAGCCACCAGATGCAAATATAATGCAGAGTAATAACAAGGGAGATAGTGTCTAATTTTGTGGAAAAGCATATTTTTAAAGCAATTAAATGTGATCAAGTTATTAGTACATAAATGTAAACATGTGTATACATCATCATCTTCTAACTCAAGGGGTATAGTCAGCCCACCCTCGCTCAACAGTCCTTACATGCCATGAATAACTCAACCATTCAAACAATTGTAAACTAACTGCGAGAAGTCACACAACCCACCCTTGACCGTGGGATCGGCTTTTCGAAAAGATTAAATACTCTGTTAAGAGGTGTAACACTGTACCCACAAGGCACGCACTCATCACTTACACCAAAGTGTAACGAGATGACCCATACCACGGGAACACGTGCCAAAACCTTCCATATGGTCCGCCTCGACCCGACAACACGCTCTTATGGGTTTCATCTGGTGCCCCGACGCGTCGAGCCAACACCATGCCCCCTTGAGCCACGTCGGTACAAGTCACCCGCAGGTTGCCCCTTGCCCCCTCCACTATGGTGCATCGAGTCGGATTGTTCCATACTTCCAGTTAGGACTTACCCATTATACTTGGTTAGTACGAAAGTGCTTGGGTTTAAACACAAGGACGGGGATCTAATAAATCTAGTGTAAGGCTTGAGATTAGACTAATGCAATATTATCCTATGAGTTATAGCGATAATTTATTAAAACATGGGCTCAATTATGATCAAAATGGGGGTTGTGACTTTCCTTGATCCGTGAACGGTGAAGGTGGAACCTCGGGGTAAGACTCCGGATCGTCGAAGGCGACGTAGTCTTCTCGATATGGAAAAGTAAACACAACATTCAATAAACAATCCAAAAACCAATCATACAAGCATACATGTTTTTGTTGGATTAAATAAAGGAGATAGGGTCTTAAATTCTATGAATTTATTACTTAAATATTTAAGATTAAGTTTTAAAGAGGTTTCTGAATTTTATAACTTGATATAAGTATTTTTCCTAAGGGGGTTTTTATTTTCCCTTTTTAGAGATGAAGTAAAAAGGTATAAAACAACCTTATTGTTTTTATTGTAGTAAAAATAGTGAAATTAAGTTATTAGGTCTTTTGAAGTTATTATATAAGTTTTCATGATATTTTTATAAAGTGTTGAATCTTATTATATGAATTAATTACTTATCCTAAAAGGGCCATTTGGAATATCATTTAATAAAAATGAAAGGGGCAAAATAAACATTCTCTTTTTATTGCAGTAAAACAGTGAAATGAAGTCATTAAGTCTTCTGAAATTAATATATAAATTATTAAAGGTTTTTCTGAGTTATTTAAATGAGATATAAATTAAATCCTAAAGGGGACTTTTCTTTATTATTTAATAAGAATATTTGGTGCCAAATAAACATATTGTTTTTATTGCATAAGAGTGTAGAGAATAAAAAGAAAATTTTCCAGAATTAAAATTGTAAAATTTGGAGTTAATTTGAGCAAGATATGAATTTTTGAAGTTTAAACTATTTTCTGAATTTTATTTAAACCAGAAAACAGGCGTGGGTCCACGGTGAGCCAGGCCCACCATGGACCCGCGCACTGTGCGCGTTGACCGGTCAGATATGGACCGTCCGATCCAGATCTGGACCGTCCGATCCAGATCTGGACCGTCCGATCCAGATCGGGTGGCCGACAGCGAGACAGGGCGCTTAAGTGATGATCAACGGCTAAGATCGGGTGATACCGGTCAACCGTGGTCAAACACATCCAGGCGCTCGATTCCATGATTTAATCCTGGCCGTTCGCTGCAGATCAAGCGGCTGCGGCCTCGTCCGGCACGACACGCGGTGAAGGGTTAAGGTACCCCTTCTTCTCCGGCGACGGTGGCGCACGGGTGCGGGTGCGGCGACGGCGTCGAGGGCCCTAAGCCCTAGTTCTCGGCAAAAATGGAAAGAGGAGGGGGAGGGGGTCATGACCGTACCGGAGTTGGCGGAGAAGGGTGACTGGCGGTGGCCGGCGATGAGGAGGGGTGATGAAGACCTCTGGGTCGAAGGTGACGACGGTGATCCGGCGGCGAGTCGACCCAACAGAGGTGAGGCCGGGGTAGTGTGCGTGGAGGCGGTCCTGGAAGGTTGGCAGTAAAGGCGGCGGGGGTTTGTGCGTCGGCGATCGGTGACCGGAGCTCGGGTGAAGGTGGTGGCGAAAAGGAGAGGGATGGGTGCTCGGGAATGCGAGGCGAGGGCAAAAACGTGTGGGTGGCAATGCGGCGGGGTCAGGCATTCTTATTGGGGGCTTACCGGCGAGGAAAAGGCAAGAAAACCGAAGGAAACCGAAGCTCCTCCTTCCATATTCCGGTGAGGTTGCCATGCCCGCGAAAAATTTCCGTAGAGATAAAACCGTGTCGGCTAAGGGCGGAAGGGGATCGCGGGCGACGCGGGAAGGCGATCCAGGGCGGGATATGGCGGCTGGCGGCGAAAATAGGCAGGGGAGGGGCGCCGATATGGAAGGGGATCCCCCCTTCCATCGGAGAAGATGACTCCAACAGGTGGGGGCCACCTGCCAGAGGGCGCATGCGAAGGAAAGGGCGCCGACATGTGGGCCAACGATGGCAGTGGCTGAGGGGCGCGGGGTGTGGACTGATGGGCGGGCCAGGCAGGGCGTGCGCGCGTAGGAGAGAGGATGACGGGTGGGGCCGGTCAGGCGTGGCGCGTGGGAGAGAGGGTGGGAGCGCGCCGATAGGGAGGGTCCACCCGTCAGTGGGTGCGGCTGTGGGTTGGGCTGGGCCAAGGCAAAATCAGGGAACGCGGCCCAAAAGTATTTAAAATTTATTTTTCAATTAAAATAATTCTAGATATTCATATATTCTTGTAGAGCTTGAAATACTGTTTCTAAAATTTTGTAAAAATTCTCAAAAATATTTCTTGGCCTCTAGATTCCACCATAAATTTTTTAGGTTCAAATTTGAAATATTTTCCCTGTTTTACTTTATTTCGGTTCTTTTAACCTTTACTCTAAATAAATAATTCATATTAAATTCAGAAAATTTATTTCCCTCATTTTTATTTTATTTTTAATTCTGGGGTGTTACAATCCTATCCCCCTTACAAAGAATCTCGTCCTTGAGATTCGAAGCGAACCTCGGGAAAACTAAGGGACGGGGTTCTACTGGTGCTCCGGATTGGGTGAAGGTGATGCTTCAGGAACAGGCAAAATGTTCTCCGGAACTGGGTTGGTCGAGATCAAATTGGAAAGGCCTTCTGTTGTATCTTGGTTTTCTTGAGCGGAGTTGTGGTGAACTAGGGTACGTCCCTCTGGGCTTGGAACGGAGGATGATGCCTGCTTGGGGTAGGAGCACTTGTTGGAGAAGTGACCCTCGTGGCGACAGTTGAAGCATATTATTGGTTTACCGTTCCTGTCCCTCTTGTATTCGGTAGCGTGTGCTAGATCTCTTCCAGCTGGCGGTGCTTGGGGTGGGATGCCTGAGCTTGGCCCTCCAAGGGTGGTCCGTGGCTCGACAGGGGTTGGGGCTTGAGGCGGAATCACCGGGCGTGGCTTCTGTACCACTCCTTGCTGCTGGCGGTAGGCGATCATCCTTCGCTTCTTCTGGTCCACCTTGTTTTGTTCGGTTTCCTGAATAATTGTGTTGTTCACCCATTTCTGCAAGTTGGCGAAATCCCCGAAGACTAACTGAAGGGAGAGCTCGTGTTGTTGTTGTTGGAGACGGAACAACTGTGCCTGCTGCTCTTGCATCTGGTTTTGTTGTTGTTGCATCTGGGTAAGCAGCGTGGCGATCAGTTGGTTTTGTTTTGCCATCATCTCCGCTGGTGTGGGATGATAGGCAACGGGGGTCTGCTATTGGCCAGCTGCACCCCACTGAGGAAGATTGCCTGAGGTGTTTCCGTCACGTGGGGCTTCAGATCCTTGGTCGTTGGCCATCCTGAAGTTGAAGGTTGCAGAAAAGAGGGTGCCAAGATTTAAGGGGAATTGTTATTGATTTTATTGCCCAATAGGAATGGTTTGACCTAGATGCTTACATATTTTATTTTAATCTCTTATTAAATTTTACACTCATGCCTTATATTATTTTTAATATAAATGATTCATCATATATTTTATTCACACAACATTCATGTTGTAATATATTTTATTAATGGAAAAATTACTCACGTGCCATTATAATTTCCAGAAATTGCCTACATGCCACTGTCAGTGACTGTGGTGGCCCCCATCTGGCAGTGACACACCGATGGCATTTTGGCAAACAGTGAAAATCGTAATGGCACAGAAAAAATTAACCCTTTATTAATTAGTGTTAGAGGTTTAAGATGAAATGATGTCGATTATATCTTATTGAATTCCTTGGTGCCAAAAATTCCGAAAAATTTTTGGAACGTAATTTAATGCTAGGGGAATTTTTAGGAAAATACTCTAGCTACTTGTTATTTTTAAATGAAATTTTTAAGCTTGTATTTTAGCTTTCCTTTTTATTGATTTATACTGAATCATTTTCTTGCAATTCATTTATTAATTACTTTATTTTATTTTTAACGCCTGACGAAAATCAAGGCGTTACAATTCTAACCCCCATAACAAGAATCTCGTCCCGAGATTCGGAAAGGCTAGAAATAGAAAGTTAAAGATAGGCTTCAACGTTTCTTGGAATTACTTATTGAACCTAATGGCTTCAAGACTACATCTTTGGGATTGGGCTAGACTTAGTTAGGGCTTTGTTGACAACGTTTCTTGACTTCATGATTGGAGTTGATCTTGCAAAACGGCGACAAATGAATCATGTTGAGTTGAAGCTTGAGGTAGATTCTCTCCTTCAGATTGGGACTATGACCTAATAGGTATATGGGGAAGAGGGAAATGAATAATAGGAAAGAGTGAGATCAGATCTATAGATAGGATCCTAACCAACTTTATTACTAATGTGATGTATGTATTGATCAATCATTATACCTCAAGCAAACAACCTAGTATGATTACATCACAAGAGACGATGTAAACCATACGCTATAAAAAATCAAGCAATTCATTCAGAAACTAATGATATCTAGGGCTTCTACACTGGACATTCTTTTCGAACGATGCTAAGGGCTGCTTCTTGGCTCGTCGTCTTTGATCCAATTGCCTTCGCTTAGACGGTGAAGAAAGGGAGATCATTGTCTGCAGAGTCCTTCAACGAATCCTTCATGCTCGCGAGAATAGATGAGAACCAAGATTGTCATCTAGTAATTTTTTTGATCACTAGTTGAAAATGAAGTGGGATTGAGTCAAGGTTAGAAAGCAATAGAATATTTTTTCATAGATACTATTTTTTAGATTTTTGCAAATAAGTCCTAGGGTCAGGTCTGTTTGGCTTCCTATAGTCAAGTCGGCTCTGATACCATCTTGTCACGCCCCGATTTAATAAATCCAGGGATTTATTGAAATTTCATAGAAAACCAATAAATCAAGACGTTCATCACATGACCACGTACAATACGATCAATCATTCACGGTTCGTAGACCGTATTAGTACAAAAGTGAATAAAGGTGAAGAGAAACTAATAAAACAAAGGTCCTAGATGAACGCCTCCTTCCAGTCTCGCCTTGACTGGGTCGCTACTCCAGACCTTCATCCTCCTCGTAGTAGACGAGCTCTGGTGGTGTAAGTCAACGGGGGTGAGTACAAACGTACTCAGCAAGCCACCAGATGCAAATATAATGCAGAGTAATAACGAGGGAGATATTGGATAATTTTGCAGAAAAGCATATTTGTAAAGCAATTAAATGTGATCAAGTTATTAGTACATAAATGTAAACATGTGTATGCATCATCATCTTCTAACTCGAGGGGTACAGTCAGCCCACCCTCGCTCAACAATCCTTACATGCCATGAATAACTCAACCATTCAAACAATTGTAAACTAACTACGAGAAGTCACACAACCCATCCTTGACCGTGGGCTCGGCTTTTCGAAAAGATTAAATACTCTGATCAGAGGTGTACCACTGTACCCACAAGGCACGCACTCATCACTTACACCAAAGTGTAACGAGATGACCCATACCATGGGAACTCGTGCCAAAACCTTCCATATGGTCCGCCTCGACCCGACAACACCCTCTTATGGGTTTCATATGGTGCCCCGACGCGTCGAGCCAACACCATACCCCCCTTGAGCCACGTCGGTACAAGTCACCCGCAGGTTGCCCCTTGCCCCCTCCACTATGGTGCATCGAGTCGGATTGTTCCATACTTCCAGTTAGGACTTACCCATTAGACTTGTGGTTAGTACGAAAGTGCTTTGCAACAGATCCCGTAGACCGGTCCTTATAGTGCCCCAAGTGCGACCAACCTATTCCCGAGCTTGCACCCGGAACCCACCATACTTATAACACAGCCAACTCCAACAGAGTCCAGAGACGAGAATAACGGGGAAAATACATATAGTAGAATCCATCTATGTACGACTCATCATCTTTATCCTATAGCATTTGTGTCGGTACATTGGACACTAGCTAATATAATATAGTAGAGTGACAAGGAGTTAAGGCTCAATAAGCATGGCTTGGGTTTACACACAAGGACGGAGATCTAATAAATAGTGTAAGGCTTGAGATTAGACTCATCATCAACATCAACATCAACAAAGCCTTTTAGTCCCAAGCAAGTTGGGGTAGGCTAGAGTTGAAACCCAACAAGAAGTCACCAAAAAGAGAGAGAGAGAGAAAGGGGAGGGGAAAAGCTTTTAAGAGCACTAAAAGGGAAAAGGCCTAATCACGGTTCGGGCACGTGGATAGCTTCTTTCCAAGCACTTCTATCCAAACACAACTCCTTTGGGATATTCCATTCCTTCAAGTCCCTTTTGATTGCCTCCTCCCATGTCAAGTTTGGTCGCCCTCTACCTCTCTTCACATTATTGACTCGTCTTATGATACCTCTGTGCACCGGTGCCTCTGGGGGTCTCCGGTGGATATGCCCAAACCATCTCAACCGGTGTTGCATAAGCTTTTCTTCAATTGGCGCTACTCCTAGCCGATCGCGTATGTCATCGTTTCTCACTCGGTCCAGTCTTGTGTGCCCACATATCCAACGCAACATGCGCATCTCTGTGACACATAGTTGTTGGATATGCCGCCTCTTAGTAGGCCAACACTCAGCCCCATATAACATAGCAGACCTAATCGTCATCCTGTAGAACTTGCCTTTCAACTTCTGTGGCACTCTATTGTCACATAGGACTCCCGATGCTTGACGCCATTTTATCCACCCCGCTTTGATCCTATGGCTAACATCTTCATCAATATCACCATCTCTCTGAAGCATCGATCCCAAATAACGGAAGGTGTCCTTCTTTGGTACTACTTGGCCTCCCAAGCTTACATCTCCATCCTCACTAATTGTAGTACCAAAGTCACATCTCATATACTCGGTTTTGGTCCTGCTAATTCTAAATCCTTTTGACTCTAGGGTCTGACGCCATAACTCTAGCTTTCTATTTACTCCTTCCCGGCTTTCATCTACTAGAACTACATCGTCAGCGAAAAGAATACACCAAGGAATATCTCCTTGTATATCCCTCGTGACCTCATCTATCACTAAGGCAAATAGGTAAGGGCTCAAAGCTGAACCTTGATGTAGTCCTATGTTAATCGGGAAAACATTTGTATCACCATCAGTTGTTCGGACACTAGTCACAACCTTGTCATACATGTCCTTAATGAGCGTAACATACTTTGTTGGGACTTTATGCTTATCCAATGCCCACCATATGAGATTCCTAGGTATTTTATCATAGGCCTTTTCCAAGTCGATAAAAACCATGTGCAAGTCCTTCTTCTGCTCCTTATACCGCTCCATGACCTGTCTTATTAAAAAAATTGCTTCCATGGTTGACCTTCCAGGCATGAATCCAAATTGGTTCATGGTGATATGCGTCATTCCTCTTAGGCGATGCTCAATAACTCTCTCCCAAAGCTTCATAGTGTGGCTCATGAGCTTAATCCCTCGATAGTTGGTACAACTTTGAATATCTCCCTTGTTCTTGAAGATTGGTACTAATGTACTCCTCCTCCACTCATCGGGCATCTTGTTTGATCGAAAAATATGGTGGAACAACTTGGTTAGCCAAACGATAGCAATATCCCCAAGGCATTTCCACACCTCTATTGGGATACCATCCGGACCCATCGCCTTGACCCCTTTCATCCTCTTTAAAGCTTCTTTGACCTCTGACTCTTGGATCCTGCGTACAAAGCATCTATTTAAATCATCAAAGGAGTCATCCAATTGGGTGTCCATAGTCTCATTCTCACCATTGAAAAGATTGTCAAAATACCTCTGCCACCTATGTTTGATGTCTTGTCCTTTCACCAAGAGTTGATCCATCTCATCTTTAATGCATTTAACTTGGTTGAGGTCCCTTGTCTTCCTTTCCCGAATCCTAGCCATCTTGTAGACATCCTTCTCCCCTTCTTTTGTACTTAGTCTTCGGTAAAGATCATCATAGGCTCGACCCTTTGCCTCACTCACAACTCGCTTAGCAGTCTTCTTTGCTACCTTATACCTCTCTATGTTGACCGCGCTCCTGTCATGGAACAAGCTCCTGTAACATTCTTTCTTCTCCTTTATTGCCTTTTGAACATCCTCGGTCCACCACCAAGTAACTTTAGGTTCACCTCTGCTCCCTTTGGTCACTCCAAACACTTCTGACGCCACCTTCCTAATACAAGTTGCCATCTTCACCCACATGTTGTTTGCATCTTCTTCTTCGGACCAAGCGCCCTCCACAGAAACTCTTTCCTTAAAAACTTCGGAAAGAGTTATAGCGATAATTTATTAAAACATGGGCTCAATTATGATCAAAATGGGGGTTGTGACTTGCCTTGATCCGCGAACGGTGAAGGTGGAACCTCGGGGTAAGACTCCGGATCGTCGACAACGACGTAGTCTTCTCGATATGGAAAAGTAAACACAACATTCAATAAACAATCCAAAAACCAATCATACAAGCATACATGTTTTTGTTGGATTAAATAAAGGAGATAGGGTCTTAAATTATATGAATTTATTACTTAAATATATAAGATTAAGTTTTAAAGAGGTTTTTGAATTTTATAACTTGATATAAGTATTTTTCCTAAGGGGGTTTTTATTTCCCCTTTTTAGAGATGAAGTAAAAAGGTATAAAACAACCTTATTATTTTTATTGTAGTAAAAATAGTGAAATTAAGTTATTAGGTCTTCTGAAGTTATTATATAAGTTTTCATGATATTTTTATAAAGTGTTGAATCTTATTATATGAATTAATTACTTATCCTAAAAGGGCCATTTGATATCATTTAATAAAAATGAAAGGGGCAAAATAAACATTCTCTTTTTATTGCAGTAAAATAGTGAAATGAAGTGATTAAGTCTTCTGAAATTAATATATAAATTGTTAAAGGTTTTTCTGAGTTATTTAAATGAGATATAAATTAAATCCTAAAGGGGACTTTTCTTTATTATTTAATAAGAATATTTTGTGCCAAATAAACATATTGTTTTTATTGCATAAGAGTGTAGAGAATAAAAATACAAATTTTCCAGAATTAAAATGGTCAAATTTGGAGTTAATTTGAGCAAGATATGAATTTTTGAAGTTTAAACTATTTTCTTAATTTTATTTAAACCAGAAAACAGGCGTGGGTCCACGGTGAGCCAGGCCCACCATGGACCCGCGCACTATGCGCGTCGACCGGTCAGATCTGGACCGTCCGATCTAGATCGGGTAGCCGACAGTGAGGCGGGGCGCTTAAGTGATGATCAATGGCTGAGATCGGGCGATACCGGTCAACCTTGGTCAAACACATCCAGGCGCTCGATTCCAGGATTTAATCCTGGCCGTTCGCTGCAGATCGAGCGGCTGCGGCCTCGTCCGGCACGGCACGCGGCGAAGGGGTAAGGTACCCCTTCTTATCCGGCGACGGTGGCACACGGGTGCGGGTGCGGCGACGGCAGCGAGGGCCCTAAGCCCTAGTTCTTGGCAAAAATGGAAAGATGAGGGGGATTGGGTCACGACCGTACCGGAGTTGGCAGAGAAGGGTGACTAGCGGTGGCCGGCGACGAGGAGGGGTTATGAAGACCTCCGGGTCGAAGGTGACGACGATGATCCGGCAGCGATTCGTCCCAACAAAGGTGAGGCCGGGGTAGTGGGCGTGGAGGCGGTCCCGGAGAGGTCGGCAGCAAGGGCGGCGGGGGTTTGTGGCATCGGGGATCGGCGACCGGAGCTCGGGTGAAGGTGGTGGCTAAAAGGAGAGGGATGGGCGCTCGGGAATGCGAGGGGAGGGCAAAAACGTGTGGGCGGCAATGCGGCGGGGTCAGGGATTCTGATAGGGGGCTTACCGGCAAGGAAAAGGCAAGAAAACCGATGGAAACCGAAGCTCCTCCTTCCATATTCCAGTGAGGTTGCTATGCCCGCGAAAGCTTTCCGTAGAGATGAAACCGTGTCGGCTAAGGGTGGAAGGGGATGGCGGGCGATGCGGGAAGGCGATCCAGGGCGGGATATGGCGGCCGGTGGCGAAAAAAGGCAGGGGAGGGGCGCCGGTATGGAAGGGGATCCCCCTTCCATCGGAGAAGATGGCTCCGACAGGTGGGGGCCACCTGCTAGAGGGCGCGTGCGAAGGAAAGGGTGCCGACATGTGGGCCAACGATGGCAGTGGCTGAGGGGCGCGGGGTGTGGACTGACGGGCGGGCCAGGCAGGGCGTGCACGCGTAGGAGAGAGGATGACGGGTGGGGCCGGCCGGGCGTGGCACGTGGGAGAGAGGGTGGGAGCGCGCCGACAGGGAGGGTCCACCCGTCAGTGGGTGCGGCTGTGGGTTGGGCTGGGCCAAGGCAAAATCAGGGAACGCAGCCCAAAGGTATTTAAAATTCATTTTTCAATTAAAATAATTCCAGATATTCATATATTCTTGTAAAGTTTGAAATACTATTTCTAAAATTTTGTAAAAATTCTCAAAAATAGTTTTTGGCCTCTAGATTCCACCATAAATTTTTCAGGTTCAAATTTGAAATATTTCTCCCTGTTTTACTTTATTTGGGTTCTTTTAACCTTTACTCCAAATAAATAATTCATATTAAATTCAGAAAATTTATTTCCCTCATTTTTATTTTATTTTTAATTCAGGGGTGTTACAGGTTTATAGCAACAACTTTGCTTCATAGATTCTTTGTTGTTTATGTGTGATTTTCCTGCGGATTCAGTGTGTGGGTCCCAGCAGAGAGACTGTTTTGCTATGGGAGTTTCGGGCGCTACTTGTTGCAGTCTGTCTCTGTGCGTAGCTCTGTAGGTTTCCAATTAGCTAGGCTCTAGTTACATTATCATTTCTTTTGGTCTTCTCTCGGAAGCAGGTTGAGCTATTCTGTTGCTGTGTGTACTGGTTTTTCATGCAAGCCTAGGGCTTAGCTTCGTCAGCTAGCACCTAGTCATCTTTACTATAGCACTCGTAGACCGAAGTTTAAACAGTGCTACCTTTTGAGTGGAGTGTGTGCGAAGTATTCTTCGGAGTTGTTTCTAGCAGGCTTCGGCTTCTACGAGGCTCGTCCTGGAGGACTTCGAACTTTGATTCGGAGGTCACACTTTTCGAAGTTGTGCACAAACAGACTTCGATTCGAAGTCTGACTTCATAGGTTTTGGGCTTCGCAGTAGCTGCTTACTTCGATTTCTGCTTTTCCAGTGCTTCGGTAGCTTTTTGTGTGGGGCTCTGAAAGTTTCTTATTGCATAGCTACGCTGTGATTTCCGTGCACAGTTTTCGAGGCAGTGCTTCGTGGTGCAAGGATACTTCACAGCTATTCTGGTTACTTGGCTTTCGGAGGCTGTCTTGGATTTACCTCGATCCGAAGTTGGCTTCGATTTTTGGTGGGCTTCGGAGTTTGTTTCTTCTATGCTTCGGTACTGAAATTTTTGAAGCAGGCTTCGTCACATTCACTACAGGCTTCGATACTGCTGACTTCGACGCAAGCTTCGACAACTGCAGGCTTCGCACCATACAGGCTCCGTCAAGTACCGAACAGGAGACAAGTGTTAGAACAGTAAGACTCATCTCTTTTTACGTGCACTCAGATTAAATTGCTGTGATGATTTACTTATGAGAACCTTGATCTGCTCATGTGTTAACTGCTTTGTTAATCTGCCTATTAGCACTGTGTTGGTGTCTTCTTGATTAGGACGCCGATTGTTGTTAGGCTAGATCTTTTGAGGCTTTGTTGATCTGTTCATTTCCCCTGCATAGTCTGTTGAGGTGCGTTGGGTGTTGGGAGTAGGCCATTGATTCAAAAGAATTTTTTAGGCGCCCATTCACCCCCTCTGGCCGCTACTTTCGGTCCTACAAGCCCCTAGATTCTTTCCTTGCGGAGCCCTTAGCCTCGTGTTGTGAATCCCCTAGCAAGATGTCGAAGAAGGTTTCGACGGTGAATCTCCTTTCTTTGGGCAGTGGGTCTAGCTCCATGCAAGCCCAGACTATGGTGGCGACAACAGTTATAACGAAGGCTACATCGAAGTACTATGGGGTGTTCGACCTTCATCCTCCATCGGAGAAGTTCAAGCAGGCTCTTGAGTTAAAGAAGATGAAGTCTACCCTAGAGTCCGCCAATGATTCTTGTGCGGGGAAAGTTTTGAAGAAGGTTGGCCTCCGTATCTCGGAGATTGATATTATACTTGCTCCTCAGGTCGACAAAGCCATGTTCTTTGAAGCAGGGCTCGGGGTTCTAGCTGAAGAATTGCTTGGTGAAGTGCCACAAATGTTCAACTTGGAGCTCCCCCAGCTATCTCCAAATGCGGTAGCCTGACTAGCCATCTTCGAATGGGCTATGAGGGTCGAAGGGTGCGAGGGTCGCGCGGATGTCTTCGCGGCCCGTCACTATGAGAACTGTCAGCCGAAGAAGAGGACTGGTGAAGACGGAGTGGACAAGGATCTGACCTTCGGTAGCATCAACTTCCAACTTCGTAAAGTGTATGCCAATTTCTTCCCAGCGAGGTCCGTCAATGATCGTTGGTACTCAAGGTGAGATCAGAAGTGGTTTTATATTGCCGTTAGAGCGAACTCTCCATTCGTAGTACCAATGCACTTATTGCATATCACCATGAAGCCAAAGTGGACACGAACTCCGCCATCATCGCATCTAGGATCCAGCGGCTATAGAAGGTGGCCTAGAGGATGAGCATGAGGGACCTCGCAGAGGAATTTATAACCCTCTAGATCAATCCCCTTGGGCACATAATGCCAAAGGGTGTCTTTAGGGACTCCGCTGATGGCGACTTGAAGGATATCCCTTCGGAGTTCCTGGGTGAGTCTTCCAAATATTGATCTTGTACTCTTGATACTTCATTTAACACTTTAATTATTTGGGCTTTGTCATCTTGTAGCCAAGCGAGAGGTATTGACGCCAGAGGCGATAATTATTGTAGTGGAGCGTGTCATGGGGGCTCATACTCAAGATGAGCGAAGCCACCGCCTCGCCCTGGTCGGGACCTGAGAGAGGTACAATCGGGTATGGGTCCATATTGGGGTGGACAAAGTTCCAACACTCTCAGAGCTTGCAGACCCAGCACCCTCAGGCGGGGGCCGAAGAGAAAGAGAGCGAAGGAAAGTGAACCACATGGTCCATTGCCTCAACACCTTCGAGGGCCTCTAGATTTCGTGGGCCCCTATGGATCCTCTCGACCAGCCTCGACTACTGAAGCCCCTAGCGTGGGGACTCCGCCACCTCTGAGTCCTAGACTTGAAGTGGAGCAAGCGGGGATGGTGTTAACCGAAGCCATGGGCCTAGAGCCTATGAGTTCAAAGCCCATGGGGTCGGAGGTCCCATAGAGCGAAGACTTCGCAGAACTCTTCGTGCTCCCAGACTACTTGGATCTCTCTCCTATTGCAGAGGAGGCTGAAGGTATTTTAATGGCCTTGCCATTTCAAAATGTATGTGTACATTGCTTTTATCTTATTTTTTTGCTACTCGGCATGATATGCCTCCAAGTCTTCGACGAGGACATTGACTATCTCTTGTATCTCTGGATAGAGACGATCCACGTCAGAGTCCTCCACATTGGTCGTTCACCCTACTCAGATGTAGTCAATGTGCGTTGTAGGATACAACACTTGGACAATACTGAGTTTGTGAGTTGCTGTCGACCACATGAAGTTACGGGCTTGAACCCGAGGATGAATCGCCGACCCTTGGAGTCAATCCACAAAGTGCTCAGCCGACCACTTGGTGCCTATTGGCTCACCGTCAATCATTTTGATGGGTTTTTCGGCCTCAACCTGATAATCATCACACTGTGCTTCAGTATTGCTTAATCGAAACTCCACATCGGCATATCATACAATTATTCACCAAAATAAAGCTATGAAGCTCCTTCCGACTACTCAACTTCATCTGTGTACCACAAAAAGCTTGGGGGCTGTTGTCGGGAATATGATCTCAAGTACCCTCTCGAGTGGATTTGTGACACCCGAAACCAAGAGGGGCCACTGTTGACACGGAAACATGATCCCGCACTTGGGTCAGTTCGACGATCCAATAGTGGGCGGATACTTAGGGACAAGCCTAAGTGTGACGCAGCACCGACGTCGCGTTCCGACTACCCTTAGTCGTGATAAGGGGGGTGGAGTCGCCAGGCAATCAGATCACACAAAATAATCCAATTAGCCGAAAGAAATATATTAAACAGAATAAAATCAGCAAACCGGTCGGAGCCTGTCTGCTTCGGAGTCTGGTCTGAAGGGGTCGCCGAAGTATACCTTCAGCGTCCGGTGCGAAGTGTCTTGCCGAAGGGTGCCTTCGGCGTTCGGACTGATCCGGCCAAAGATGGACTTCGAACGGATCTGGACGCGACGATCACCTCCGAACAACAGGGTTCAGTGTGAGGTCTCTGACACGGTAAATTACAGAATGATGACGCGAGGGCCGCGCGCGGGCGTAACTTCATCCAGTGCGGAGTGCGATCGTGGCGAAGCCTGTTGTGACGAAGTGTGCTGGCGAAGCCTGTCATCGGAGCCTACAGTCTCGCCGAAGCTGATCTCTCAGCTCCGGACACCTCCGATGAAGTAGCTCCGAACGTGGGAGCCTGCAACAAAAGAGTTCGAAGTACCAACTCGGCTTGAGGACCGAATTCTGCTAAGTGTTGCACTAGTAGCGAAGGTAGCAATCTGTTACGCAGATTAGCGGATACTTCACAGGCGAAGTAACAAGGCGATAGCAATCTATTACGTAGATTAACAGATAGTTCACAAGCGAAGTAACAAGGGTTACCACTGTTCCGAAGTGGCTGGCGGAGGGCTTCCAGTCAAACCCACGAAGAGGTACATGAAATAAAGGTAAAGTAAATACGATCAAAGCTAGGGCTTTGGTTTGGTTTGTGTTGGGGGGGCTTCTCTACGCTGACCTCGCCTCTTTATTTATAGGGGCTTAATCTCTGATCTAGTCTGCTATTAATTCGATCGGATGGAGATAAAAAACTTAGCCGGAATTGTATACAACTCTATCTCTGCCGAAGTGGGCTTCGGCCAGGTCCGTCGAGGCCTGCTCCTTGGGCCGAAGCTTCGGTGGCGTGGGCCTCCGAAAGGCTTCCTGGCCGAAGGCCGTGGGCTGGCCAGAGGCTTTCGTAGCCCACAGCCCAATGGACCTTCGGTCCTATAGGGCTTCGGCCTGACCCCGGACATGTGTATTTTTGGCCCAAATTACCAAAATTGATATTTTGACAATCTCAGCCATTAATGCCATTTTTTGCTATCAACAACCACCAGACACAACATTAAAGATAATTAGTCAACAATCAATGTTAACCAACCTACTAGTAGTCATCAGTCCAAGGGTTCCTGAGTTCAGCATTTGGGAGTGCTTCCTGACTACAGGCAGTCGGACGGTCGCCATCAAGACCCAGTTCGCTCTTTAAATTCCACAATTATATGGTTAATATAGCTATTACCACTTAGAGTCATTACCCATGATATAACCGTTATTCTCATAATTGGTCATGAACGGGGCTCATCACTTACGATTTGTATCCCCCGATCCCTCGAGTATAAATGGACTAGGGGAGCCCATCAAAGGCACGCATGCTCGGGGACACACATCCTCCGAGACATCTCTCCATACACGCTCTCTCAGATTCTCAAGAGAGAATCTCTTTCTCTCAATCATACACACACAAGAGTATGGTTATTATTCTTCGGGAAGCCCGAACCTGTCTAAATCCCCTTTGAGCTTTCTCTTCTACCTCGTCTATCGAGGTAACCATTGAGTCAGTATCACAGCTCCCCGTTAAACTTAACCAAATATCATTGCGAGTACCCCCATAGTGAGTTGTTGTCATACGCAACGACAGTTGACGCGCCAGGTAGGTGAGTGCTTTGTGTTTTTCAATCGATTTGATGACTGATGTTAGCAAGATCAACAATCAAGTTCTTGTTTTTGCCATGATCATCTTCGAAAGTCTGACCTTTGTTGGGGATTAATAAGATAAGTTCCTTTGATGGCAATTTGGCTCGATTACCTATTTATCAATCGGTAAAACCCCTATTAAGGTTGGATATGTTACTAAAATCATATCCGACGAGTAAATAGGTATAAGTATGGGTATTGACTACCCATACCTATTTATCCATTTACCCGATTATCTTAAGTATAAAAATCAATCTAAAACTACAAACCCTAACCCTCTTCCCCCTTCTCTCTCCTTACTCCACTCACGGGATCCCTCTCCATCTTTGCCTCTCACTAGTCACCATCGACTCCCTCTCTCTCTACCTCTCACCGACCCACGTCAATGTGCGTGCGCCGTGCTACGCGCTATCCCGCGTCTCCGTGTGTGTGTCACCACGCGTGGCCCGTGCACTGCTCAACACCGCTTGGGGTCATTGGGAGCTTGCCACCTCACGTCAGCCTACGCCGACCCATGCCGCCCCTATGTGCCTTCATCGCTGAGCGCCGCCCTTGCTGCTAGGTCCCCTCACTTCTTCCTCTCCTTGTGACTATGTAGTTCTAATTTACGGGTAAACATGTATACCTACAGGTACATGATGTCCACGGGCGACTAGTATGTGCACAAGTTTTTTTACCCATCGAGATAACAATTACATATATGTGTATGTACTATCCGTACTTGTTATACCCGATTACCATACATAGAGTGGAGTGAGGAGAGAGAAGGGACAAGAGGGTCTAGGGTTTGTTATTCTGGATTGATTTTTATACTCAAGGTAACCGAGTAATCGGATATAGATAGTTAATACCTATATATATACTAGATATAATTTTAAAAGCATACCTTTTTATCGTAATAAAATTATTACCGATAATAGAATCGAATTGGCATCCTACGCAGCACAGAAGATGGACTATGACAGACAGTTGCGGGCACACCGAGCTATAGCAATCGAGCGGTGAAACGAACAAACAAAAGGGCCTTTCGACCGTACGCGGTATATATTGCATACAAGAAGATACGCTTGCAAAACTTGTGGACGTTACATTTCTGAAAAAACTAGTATAAAAATATAAAAGTTTTTTAACACAGCTTATATATTTTTTCTTTTACATTTATTTATTTTATTTTTAAATAATTTGTTATTCTATAAAATGTTAACTCCAATCCAATTCTAAATTGCAATACGGAATACAAGAATATCTTATATTTTTTATCTCTGTTCTAAACGGTTCCTGTAGTATATGCTAGCCTATTAGGCTATAAGGTAGATTGATAGGAAAAGACCCAACACACGTCATAATGAGATTAGTCTAGTTGATAAAAAATAAGGGATGTGTCCTAGACACACGGTAAAGCGCACGCATGGAGCCTCCACCGTCGATGAATCCTGTGGCAACAGTGGTCAGCGGAGGCGTCGATCTCTGATATCTGGTGGTGGTACGCACCACGGTCGGCTGGCTACCGAGTACCGAGCCGTACGTGACATGTTCTGCTTTAACTCACGTTGGCATTTCGTCCTTGATTACCTTTACCTACCACTACCAGAGCAGGTTAAATTGGCGCTGGGTGTGGCCGGTCTTTCAAAACCGTGGGTTTTGATCGGGGCGCTATCGCCAAGCCAGCTCAGGCTGCACACCTTTTCCATACGACGAGGTGCGCAGCTCGCTGGAAGGGGCTCACGTTGAAAGTCACGTCGTGACTTACCTGCTAGCTCTGTTGTTTAGTTCATTTTTTTTTGCAGTAATAAGAAAGCAAGATATCTTATTTTATAATATAAGTAAGTCTAAAAAATTATGATAAAAATAGAAAGAAAATATAAGAAAGAAACTTCTAATAATTACTTTAAGCTAAAAATCATATAAAAGCACTTAAAGATCAAAAATAAAAAATTATTATGCTACCACACCATGCATCGTTAAAATATAAGTTGGCACATAATAATATCTTTTCTAAAATTTTTAAATATTTCTTATAAATAAAACTGTATAAAATATTGTGTCGTGAATAAAGATGAGCAACTTCCAGCTCACTGCCACCATGAACAACAAATTGAGAGGGAAAGAAAGAAAGCTATTTAATATTACATGTCAATTTTTTCAAAGCATGTATATTCAAATTTAATTCAAATTTACACAAAAATATAATAGTATTTAAAATATCAAATAAATATATTGTCGGGAATATGATCTCGGGATACCTTCCAAGTGGATTTACGAAGATCGAGAGAAGGGGTCACCAGACACAGTATTAAAAATGATCAGTCAATAATCAACATTATTCAGCCAGCCAACAACCACCACCTGAAAGCTCCCCAAGTTCAGCACTCAGGAGTCCTTCCCGATAGCAAGTACTCGGACGGTCGCCATCAAGATCTAGTCTGTCCATTAAAACTCCATAATTGTGTGGTTAATATAGTCATTGCTACCTAGAATTATTGACCACAATCTGTCTATTTTTCATCATAATATAATTGGTTAGGTCGTGGGACACATTAAATATAATTTGTAATCCCCGATCACCCTCATATATAAAGAGACAATGGGAACCCTAAAGGGGACAAAGTTCTTTCTAGAGATTTAAGAGTTTTTTTTCTAACTCACGCGCCTATACGCTATTAGTCACTATCCAATCATACTCAAACACACAAGATTATGGGTATTATCCTCTGGAAGGCTTGAACCTATCTAAAAATCTCATGTCTCTCTTTGTTTGTGAGATAACCATTGAGTCTAGTCCACAACTAGCCCCTTTATCAAACCTAAATCCTTACTACGGGCACCCCGTAGTATATTATTGTTCGTACGCAATGACAGCTAGCGCACCAGGTAGGGGGTGTTGTGATTTTTTCCTAACTCAATAGCAGTCACCTACAAGGTCAACATCCAGGTTCCCGTTGGTACTATGATCACCTTCGGAGGTCTGAACTTCGTTGATGATTCGATGCACCATCTGGTTTTGACTACCTTCGTCCAGACTAAGGCAAAGGTTCCACGCACTTCCGTTGTGTGTTCATCCAAGGCATCTGAGCACATAGCTATACATCATGCTCCCCAGGCATCCGAGCATTTAGCTCCACCTAGGGATTGCCCAAACATCGTTGCTGACTCACTGGCCAACTACGTCATTTTTTGCCAACTCAAGCGGACGTACGGTCCAACGACATCAATTCACCAAGGTCTCTTCAAAACAACCTCAATAACATGCCGTGTCGGTCAACCTGGCACCCATTCCGAACGTTATCATGTTGATGGCGGGGCTGTCTCAAATGATTAGCCCTCAAATGCTTCTTAGTACAACACTCATCGGTGTAACCACCAAGCGCAAAATGTCGCTAGAGCAGCTCACCACTCGAGGGCTCGTGCATCAATCGAGACCTCGCGGCAGGGTGCGCACAATGCCTTCACGATAGATTTTGAAGGCTAGGCCATGTACCGCACACCTACAACAAATCTGGTGGCTATAAAGAGGGTGCTAGCTGCTCTCCCTGATACACCCCAACTCTAGAGGGCTCGTGCACTGAACCTAGTTCCAGACGGCTCAAGCCCATAGTCAATCTCCTCGACCGTCCAAGCAATCAACAAGCTCCCGTCTGGGCGAGCATCGTGTGAGATCCTACATGGGTAATGCTAGGACCATCATTAATGATGCACGAGATGTGCGCAACACTATTTCTTGCAGTCGCGGTGAACGCGAACAAGGTGAGCTCTGTCGTCGTGAGCAATACGACTGGAGTCACCATGTATGTAGAGGTTGGTGGAGGGGCAGTGGGATGCTGGAGTAGGAACGATGGGACACCGATGACGTGCTAGTGGAGGCCTTTCATCGAACACTTTTCGTATATTATTAGGGGGAGCATATTTTTAATTGTTTGACCATATGAGCATGCCACATATGCTCTTAGTTAGTGAAAACTATTGTCCCATCATCCACATCAGCGGAACTCTCGAAAAGTTGAAGAGTAAACTGGTTGTTGATAACAAAAAATGACATTAGTGGCCAAGATTGTCAAAATATCAATTTTGGTAATTTAGGCCAAAAGTATACAAGTCCTCGTATAGGCCAAAGCCCTAAAGTGCCAGAGGCCCATCTGCATGGGGCCTCGGGGGCCTTTTGGCGGCATGCTCCACAGGCCTGGCTTTGGCCCGGAGGCCTCTTTGGTGGCCTACTTCACCGAAGCTTTGGCCCGAGGAGCACCGTTCGACGGGCCCGCCAAGGGCCCACTTCGGGCTGGCTCCGGATTAGGAGTCCGATACAGATTCAGGTTATTTTTATCTCTAATCTTGATTAGGCCGAGTCTTATCAGATTAGAATTAGAGATAAGAATACTAGCCCCTATAAATACATGGGTGATGCCGGTTCATAGGACACAACACAACCAAATCAACTTCAAACCCTAGTTTGAACCGTACTTTACTTTCTTTACCTTTCTGTACACCTTCACAGGTTTGCGCTTGAAGCCCTTCGTCGGCCACACCGTAACAGTGGTAAGCCTTGTTGGTTCGCCTGTGAATCATCCGTTAATCTACGTAACAGATTGCTATCACCTTGTTGGCTCGCTTGTGAACCCTCCGTTAATCTACATAACAGATTGTTACCTTCGTTCTACATACTACAACACTTAATAATTCGGTCTCTAGGCCGAATTGGCACTTGATCTTAAGTTTGCTGCAGGTGTCACGTTCGGAGCCCCCTTCACCGAAGGTTTCCGGGGCTAGGAAGCTAGTTTTGGAGGCTACTAGAGCACCCTTCGGCGAGTCCTTGATTCGTCCGTCCATGCCGGATTCGTCACACTATTGTCGGTGTAGTCAGGTCCCACGTATCAGAGCTACTTCGCATCGGGGTCACTTCGCACCGGGGTCACGCCAGAACGTATCACACCGCATTGGACTTTGTCACATCAGTGCTCCGTCCTGGACTTCGTCACGCCAGTGCTTCACGTTGGATTTTTTTGTGTCAAGAGGCTTCGCACCGAACCGTGTCGTTCAGGATTGATTTCACGTCATGATCTGTTCATAGCCCACCTTCGGCCAGATCGATCCGGACGCCAAAGGCTACCTTCGATGCACCCTTTGCACTAGACGCCGAAGGTCCCCCCTTCGGTGACCCTTCGAACGGTATACTCCAAACCAATCAAGTTCCGTTCGACCGATTGGATTATTATATATATATATATTTCATCTAATTGGATTATTCTTGTGTGATCTGATTACCTAGCGACTCCACCCCTTGCCATTGTTAAGGGTAGTCGGAACGCGATGATAGTGTTGTGTTACGCTTAAACTCATCCCTATGTATCCACACGCTTTTAGATCGTCGAACTGACCCAAGTGTGGGGGCACATTTTCGTGTCAACACACTTTTTGGTGACTCCATTGGGGAAGGCTACGCCAACATGACAAGTACATCTGCATCGGTTGCAAATACCTCTACGACGGATACTACATCTACAACGCCAATGGATCCCATGGGGGCACAGAAATCAACAACCACAACATCATGACGCCCATGCTTGAAGATATCTCTGAGGAATGTCGGGTGGAGATCGAGGCAAAGATGAAAGAGCTCCAAGATCTCATGCTTGGGAGCTACGTCAAGACACGTGCATGCTTCATCAAGCGCGACATCAACATCCCCAACATCGCTCGGACTAAGGTAACACTAGTGTCATTTCCTTTATCTTCTTTAGAGATTGAGCAAAAGATAGCCACATCGGTTGACTAAGTTGTTAGTGCTTCGCTAGCCAACCGTCTAGATTCGGTAGTTAGCTCTCAGGTAGAGGCAATGTTTAGAAGGTTCGGCTTTACCGATGCCATTCCTCCGACTCCAATTTCTAGTGTACCCCTAGTAAATCGCATCTATAGCAGAACCAGCGGTAGTAATGGCAAAGCTATCATGTCTTCGGTCTTGACATCTACGGCCGATACCAGTCACTACACTTACGGCCAATCTAATGCTGCTTATCATGCACCACCTCCACCTATGCCCGCGCCAACCTTTCCTGCGCTGCCTGCGCCGCATGCTCCCACACAAACGCATAGGCCCGAGCACGTAATATATCCCGAGCCAACACGTGAGGAAGACCCCCGCGGCCAACACGCCGACATACCACCGTGTGTTGCGCCCCCGCATGAGAGACGCGCACAGGCAGGAGGCCAGGACGACATTGAGGAACAAATCCGTGCACTATTTAGGGAGTGCACCGACTTTGCGCCTAGAGATCGGGCTAGGGTTTTACCGAAAGCCGTACCCGATTACTTCGACACCATATCGTACCCTCGCGGCTATAGAGTTCCTGAATTCACCAAATTTGACGGTGAGGGTAACAAGACCACACTAGAGCATATCAGCTAGTTCTTAGCACAGTGTGGAGAAGCTAGTGGGTCGAACGCATTAAAACTTAGTCTATTTTCTCTTTCACTATGCGACACCACTTTCACTTGGTTTTCGGCGCTCCCGCCGAACTCCGTCCAAACGTGGGCCCAATTATAACAAAAGTTCCATGACTATTTTATACGGGCGAGATAGAACTTAGGCTTTCACACTTGACATCGGTCAAACAGAAATCTAGCGAGAGTGTCTCTCAGTACGTGAAGTGCTTTAGAGATACCAGAAACTGATGTTTTAGTCTCAATATTTCAGAAAGGGATTTGGCGGATCTAGCTTTTAACGTGTTGCGCTCTGAGATTAAAGAGAGGCTAGACAACCAGAACTTTTTAGAAGTCAGCCAAGTCGTACAGCAGGCTCTAGTCTAAGAAGGCCGAGCCAAAGATAAAAAATTCATTAAAATGTTCAACAAACCTAGGGCTGAAGTCCACATCATGGAACACTCCGACGTGGAAGAGTCGGAGGAAGAGGAAGATTCAGCTGACATGTATGCGACCGAATGGGTTTAGAACGCTAAGAGCAATCCCATCACTTGTTCTGAGCTACGGCCGTCTCCCACTAAGAGTTGCCCCAGTGAAGTTAAATACTCGTTTGATTTAACTAAGTGCGATAAAATATTTGATTTCCTCTTAAAGAGCTAGCTTCTCAGGTTGCCTAAGGGCCAAGTCATCCTGACCGCCGACGAGCTAAAGAAACGCCCCTACTGTAAGTGGCATGATTCACATTCTCATTATATTAATGATTGCAATGTTTTTCATCGGCAGGTTCAATCGTCCATAGAAGAAGGACGATTGAAAATAGATTCTAGTCCGAAGATGAAGCTGGACAAAGACCCCTTTCCCGTGAACACCATCGACCTCGACAAGAAGAAGGTGCTGATTCGGCCAAAATAGGCCAAGTCATCTAAGGGGAAAGTGGTCGTTATTGGAGAATCATGCCCACACACACTCATACCAAAGAACCCTGAAGTAGGAGTGTGGAAAAAGAACATCAACACATCTCCTTCGTCTAGGGCTCGCAAGAAGCCAAAGGTAACATACCAGATGTTGTTGAGCAAACACTAGAAGAAAGCCGAGGAAACAGTCTCCCAGCCAAAAAAGCCAAGACAGCCGAAGGGGCCAAGACAGCTAGACCCTTCAAAGGGTGAGTTCAGACCCTAACAGCCGAACCCCCCGAAGGGTGAGTTCGGACCCCAGTGTCCGAACCCTTCACACAGTGGGTTCGAACCCCAATGGCCGAACCATCCGTATAACGGGTTCAGACCCCAATGGTCGAACCCTCCAGCAGGCAAGTTCAGACCCCACTGGACGATCCCACCTCCTCTCTGGGCGAACCCCCCGGTGGGAGACTTCGGCCCGCAATGGCCGAACATACCTCCGGCTTGACATGACCCTTCGCTGATATGGTCCGAAATGCCTTCGATGTGGCCGACCCCCCTGCGGGCAATGGGTTCGGCTCGTAATGGGCGAAGCCGCTAGAGCCTCCAATGCCTCCGCCATACTACTGGGCAGGGGTCCCGTGGGCTCCGAACTACACCTCGCCGCCGGAGTACCCTCCGTAGTGTAACATTGCCCCATGTTTTCCTTCGGTGTATTATGATTGGCAAGGGCAAGCAGACATGGCGAAGAGGGACGTCTTCCACATGCTATCCGTAGTACTTCCGAATCAACTCACACAGGACGAAGCCAAGAAAGACGTGCACGAAGAGTCGAGGGAGAGGGAGTTCAAAGCCATCACAGTCAAGGTAGGGTCCCAGGAAGTCCCAATCTCGAAGGCCTCCTCGCCGAAGCCTGACGGAGGTAAGTCCCCTAGTCTAGCCGAGGCCATTGTTGGAGCCCGGTCCGATCGGCATGATGAGGCCGGTCCGGCCGACAGGGTCCGCAAAAAGGTCCCTACCAAGCATAAAAGATTTGAGGTCGACCCAGGTGATACCCATTCGACCAGAAATCACAGAGACAAATTGGTGGCGCCTGGTACCAAGCCACAACCATCTTGGACACCTCCTTGTATGTCCAAATCATAGAAGAGGCGCCTACAACGCCTGCGGTCACATGAGATGCACGAGAAGAAGGCCGAAGATGAGTGGGACGTAATATTCGAGGAAATCCACCCTCGGCCAATCGTGAGAAAAGTATGGAAGCCCACGCCGGTTGAGACAAACAACCCAGCTCCTGTTACGAGTGACGACGACGACATGCTTGACGACGACTACACGCCCATCTCCGATGGGCCCGCACCTCAGGCAATGGACATCAACGTCGTCATGCTTCCCGCTGAGTTTGCTCTACCACGAGACGATTCCGAGGTCGCTCAGTTGAACTTCTGCCCACGAGATGCTATTTTCGAGAAGCCCGAGGATACGACTCATCACCTGAAGCCTCTTTACGTCAAGGGGCACATTTACGGGAAGCCAATTTCTAGGATGTTTGTCGACGGTGGTACCACTGTCAATTTAATGTCGTACTCTCTTTTGAAGAAGCTTGGTAGGGGCAAGGAAGACTTAAAGAAAACCAACCTAATGCTACCGATTGCAACAGTGAGAGCTCTGAAGCAAAAGGCGTACTCTCCCTGGAGTTTACAATAGATAAAAAGACGTTGCCAACAACATTCTTCGTCGTTCATGTGCAAGGTAACTACAGGGTGCTACTTGGGCATGACTGTATTCACACAAATTGTTGCATTCCTTATACTGTGCACCAATGCCTAATGCAATGGGACGACAACGATGTGGAGGTTCTACCAGCGGATACTTCGGCCCAAGTAGCATTGGCCGATGTATCCATCGACACCGTCCATGACAAAGTAGAGTGTCTATCAGGAAGAGACCTCTCGGATTATGACTTTGTTAGCATATCCGCGGGACGTTTTGTATCCGTGTCTGTAAAGCCGGCTGGTGTAGCACGACTATTTCTAAATTAGTAGTCATGTCCAGTAAAAGTAATCTTGATTGGCTGAAGTCTCGTGTAGAGCAATATCAGTCTTCTAAAGACGATATTGTCGAAGCCATTGAAGACTTTAACGAAGTAGAAAAGTTAGGACAAGGTTTTGCGTCGGCCGATCCTTTAGAAGAGGTCGATATAGGCGATGATAACTTTCCAAGGCCCACTTTTGTAAACCAAAATTTGCAGCCTGATGAAAAAGCCGATGTAATAGAATTGCTTTGGTCGTATGTTGATTGTTTTGCATGGGAATATAGTGAGATGCCCGGACTAAGCCGCGAGCTCATAGAGCATCGGTTGCCTATCAAACCCGGGTTTAGGCCTTATAAATAGCCCCCTCATCGTTTTAATTTGGCCGTGTATGACCGAGTTAAAGAGGAGATAGAACGACTGCTCAAGGCTGAATTTATTAGGCCATGCAGGTACGTTGAATGGGTTGCTAACATTGTACCTGTAGAGAAGAAGGGGAGCAGCAAAACATGAGTTTGTATTGATTTTGGGGATCTAAATAAGGCCACTCCAAAGGACGAGTATCCTATGCCAATAGCCGATATGTTGATCAACGATGCTTTAGGACACACGGTACTAAGTTTTCTTGATGGAAACGCTGGTTATAATCAAATTTTTATGACCGAAGAGGACGTCTATAAGACAACCTTTCGATGCCCTAGTTTTGTCGGCTTGTTTGAGTAGGTTGTTATGACTTTTGGTTTAAAGAATGCTGGCACAACATATCAACATGGTATGAATTTGATTTTTCATGACTTGCTAGGAGTTATGCTAGAAGTCTACATAGATGATGTTGTAGTCAAATCAGATGCTATGGGGAACCATTTGGCTGATTTGAGGGTCGCTTTTGATAGAATGCGTTAGTATGGCTAAAAAATGAAACCGCTCAAATGTGCCTCTGGTGTGTCGGCAAACAAGTTCTTAGGATTTATGATTCATGAAATAGGAATCAAGATTGATCCTAAATGGCTTGAAAAGATTAGAAACTTTGAAGCCCCACATGCAAAATAGATGTGCAAAAATTGCTAGGCAAGATGAATTATCTGTGTCACTTTATATCTAACTTGTCCGGCAAAATCGATGCATTTGTCCCCATACTCAGGCTAAAGAATGAGGCCGAGTTCACTTGCGGGGAAAGTCAGCAAAGCACCTTTGAGAAAATTAAAGAGTTCTTGTTATCACCGCCCGTGGTAAGGGCACCAAAAGCCGAAATTCGGTTTCGGCTGTACATTGCCGCAGAAGATAGCGTGATAGGAGCCGTGCTAACTCAGGAGGTGGAGGGGAGAGAGTACATCATCACATTCTTGAGACACCACTTGCTGGATGTCGAGACAAGCTACGTGTTTGTAGAGCGTTTGTGTTTATCACTTTATTATGCATGTACCAAATTACGTCACTATGTTCTCCCTAGTACATGCACCGTTGCTTGTGAAACCAATGTCATAAAATACATGTTACAAAAGCCGATTATAAGTGGGAGAATCGGGAAGTGGGCTTATGCTTTGATTGAATATGATTTGACTTATGAACCTTTAAGATCTATGAAAGGCCAAGTCGTCACTAATTTTATAGTTGATCACCATATAGGAATCGATTGGGGTAACAGTATTGCTCTAATTGAAGTAGTGCCATGGAAACTTTATTTTGATGGTTTGGCTTGCAAGAGTGGCCAAGGTATTGGAGTAGTTCTGATATCACCTAGTGGCATGCACTTTGAAACCTCGGCCTGTTTAGAATTTCCTTCTACTAATAATCAAGCTGAATATGAAGCTCTATTATTAGGACTCAAATTGATAGATTCTATGGGTATTAAACATGTTCATGCATATGGTGATTCCCTGTTAGTGGTCCAACAAGTAGCTAAGATTGCTCAATGTTTTAACGGTTTGCTAAATAGCTACTTGGATAAATGTTTATTCATAATTGCTGCCTTCGACGACTTCAAAATTTCTCACGTGTCAAGAGAAGCCAATTCAATTGAAAATCATTTGGCTCAGCAAACATCTGGCTATCAAGTCAGAAGAGGAAAATTTTCTGTACAGGAAAAACCAATGCTTAAACTCCCTACCGAAGCCAGAGGCTTCAGGCAGACGCGAGGTCCGTCGGGCCCTCCGGACCGAACCCCTTCATCCACCGGAGGGTGTTGCGTGTCGGAGACCTCGTGCTGGAGCCCTTTATCCGCCGAAGGACCCTACACGCTGGACCCCTCACGCCGAAGCCTTTCGAGCGACGGAGGCCTTCGCACGTCGGACCCCTCCGTCGGAGGGCTTCGGTCCGATCGGCTCCGCATAGCTGATCCAACCAGCCTCCTGCAGGAACAGGAAAGGCCTGGGGGGCACTCCGAAATTAGCAATTTAGACATGACTCTGAGAAAAGAACTGGGAAACCCTCTGAATATCCATAAGGATGATTGGAGAATTCCAATCGTCTATTATTTAAAAGATCCAAACTAAAGGATTGATCAGAGAATTCGACGAAAAGCATTTAAATTTGTATTGCTTGATGATGTGCTATATCACCAAACTATTGACGGAGTATTTCTAAGGTGCTTAGATGCCGATCAATCTAGAGTGGCTACAAGAGAAGTTCATGAGAGACTTTATGGTACTAATCAGTCGGCCCAGAAGATGAGTTGGATGCTCAAAAGAGCGGGGTTTATTGGCTGGCTATGACTGAAGATTGTTTTAAGTATTATAGAGGGTGTGAAGCATGTCAAAAGTTTGGTAATATTCACTTGGCTCCCGCGTCGCTACTTAATCCTATTATCAAACCATGGCCATTCCGAGGATGGTGTTTAGACTTCATTGGCCAAATTCATCCCCCTCTTCAAAAGGGCATCGGTTTGTGTTGATGGCAACAGATTGCTTCACCAAATGGACCGAGGCCATGACTCTCAAGAACATGACTCACAATGAGGTAATTTATTTCATCTTGAAGCACATTATACATAGATTCGGTATTCCCCAAACTCTCACTACAGATCAGGGTACTTCATTTATTGCTAAAGAAGTGAGAGACTTTGCCGAATTTTATGGTATTAATTGGTAAACTCATCACCATACTATGCTCAGGCCAATGGTCAGGCCGAGTCTAGTAATAAAACTATAATTAAGCTCATTAAAAAGAAAATTGAAGAGTTCCCTAAAAGGTGGCTTGAAGTGCTTTCTGAGGCATTATGGGCTTGTAGAGTTGCAAAGCATGGTGCTACCAAAGTTAGTCCATATGAATTAGTGTGTGGACAAGAAGTCGTTCTACTAGTAGAGGTGGATCTTGACTTTTTAAGATTTCTTAAGCAAGACGGCTTATCGGTCGATGAATATGAAACTCTTTTGAAGGATAACTTGGAAGAAGTGACCGATAAGAGGTTGAGGGCTCTAGAAGCTATAGAGAAAGACAGAAGAAGAGTCGCTAGAGCTTACAACAAAAGAGTCAAACCAAAATCGTTTCAAGCTGGTGACTTAGTTTGGAAGACGATTTTGCCTTTGGGCACTAAGATCCCCAAATTTGGTAAATGGTCGCCTAGTTAGGAAGGTCCTTTAAGGTGGCTGAAATTGCTCCAAGTAATGCATACTTATTGGAGTCTCTACAAGGAGAGCGATTTCGAAGAGCTTTAAATGGTAGATATTTGAAAAATATTTTCCAAGTGTGTGGCAAAGCACTTAAAGTGTCGAAAGGCCGATATGGAAGGTATCGTCCTTAGCCCGTTGTGCTTTTAGGTCACTTAGTTTGTTAAAAGGCAGGGGGCATGTGTTGATAGCACAAAATGACATTAGTGGCCAAGATTGTCAAAATATCAATTTTGGTAATTTGGGCCAAAAGTATACAAGTCCTCATATAGGCCGAAGCCCTATAGTGCCGGAGGCCCATCTGCGTGGGGCCTCGGGGGCCTTTTAGCGGCCTGCTCTGCAGGCCTAGCTTCAGCCCGGAGGCCCCTTCAGCAGCCTGCTTCGCCAAAACTTCAGCCCGAGGAGCACCCTTCGGCGGGCCCACCGAAGGCCCAATTCAGTCTTGCTCCGGATCAGGAGTCCGATACAGATTCATGTTGTTTTTATCTCTAATCTTGATTAGGTCGAATCTTATCAGATTAGAATTAGAGAAAATAAGACTAGCCCCTATAAATACAAGGGCAGAAAACAGACAGAACAGATTGAACTGGGGACTTCGACTGAGGAAAGAAAACAGGCTTCGAGCCACACATTACACAGTGCTTCACTATTAAACACAGAGGACTTGGCTCTAGTTCACACAGAGCGAACACACTATAAAACTCACAATACGCACTCTTCGTTGAAATATAGCAAAACTCTGGTTGGCTTAGAATGAAATGTAAAGCAGAAAACTACATAGATGCAGTGCACAATGCAGATACAAGTTCAAGCAGCAAATGAAAAATAGAATGAAAATTTCATTGCATGAACAGGGAACACAAAACTCACAAGTACAACGAACCTTCCATGGTGGCTGGCCAAAGCTACAGGAAAACATAATGTTCTACAGGAGTGCATAGTGTTGCCCTAGCCCCTAGCCTGCCTCTCCTTTTATAGGCCTACTCTGACTTGCGAATAGACTACAATGCCCCTAGGGTTTACAATGTTTTTGTCTCAGCCAGACATATTGGTATAGATGGTATTCTACTTTATTGGAGGCTTCTTTTGTCAGCTTCACAGAGGAGATAACATCGCCTTTTGTAGAGGAGACACGATCAGCTTTTGCAAAGTGGAATCTTCTGAAGCCCCCTTCGCACACGAAGTGTGCAGAGGTATGAGTGACAAGCTTTGAACCCGAAGGCCTTTGCTTCACCCGAGTCAGTCTTCGATACAGTGACAGTTTTGAGCCGAAGCCGTCAATGCTCTTGAGCCTTCGCACCATCACTTCCGGAGTGGACCACCTCGACTTCGCAACTACTCCTAGCTTGAACTCTGTCAGTCCATGTACCAAAGCCATGTATGGCCGAAGTACCTCAAGTCAACCACACTCCAAAGCCCCACCTTCGGAGTACATTTGCCACCTTCCGAAGTCCCTCCATCTAAGGCCTCTTTGATGCATCTTGACTTCCGAGACCTTCATCAGGTGTCCCTTCGAGTGCCTCCCTCCGAAGGCCTTGCCTCAATCTTGAGGACTTTGTCCACCATACTTCCGAAGTCACTCTTTCCGGAGCACCCGTCGAAGTGCCTCTCCTCCGAGGACTTTGCCTCGGGGTACCTTCAGCCGGAGCCACCCTCCACACTTTTTGCCTTCGCCAGGCGCACCTTGACCCGAGGAACGACCTCCACCCCACGCAACATTCGTGACTGAGATCCCCGCTTGCCTAGCATCAAGGCTCCCGCTTTACCTAGGTTCACTTGTTGCGAACCTCTCCGGTAAACAACCTTCGGTACACACTCCGGTGTACCGCCCAAAGTACCGAGCCCTTCGATACAAACATATCATCATGCTTTGTCGGACCCCTCCGACAGACACACTCCGCTGCACAGCTGCAGCCACCAACCACCGAGCCCTTCGGTAAACACTTTAGGAGGAACCCCTTCGCCCAGAAGAGAACTTGTCAATCACTCATCATAGACTTGAAACCAAGGAAAATTTCAATTTGGTTTCTCAATCTCCCCCTTGATGAGTGCATTGACAACTAAATTCAAGTTCAAGCAAATTTGAATGTTTTCAGCACATAAGAGACCATAAAAACTCAAAAGGAGCCAAAACATGTTACTTGATAAATGTATTTCTATCGACTTGTCTCAGGAAAAGCCATTTGGCAACAAAAATTTTCTACCCCTTTGAGCTTCATCACCTTTGAGCTTCATCACTTGTTCTCCCCTTAGGTAGGCAAACCAGGCATTTTTCTCCCCCTTTGGCAATGCAAGAATCAAGGAGCAAGAAAAGATGCAAGGCTTTGAGATGATGAAAAGTGTGAAAACAAAAGGTGCAAGAATATGCTAAATCATAATGTCAGGATCAGATGCTCAGCTCTAGTTAATATATTCCAAATTCAATGTTTGATGCATGAAATTTTTCAAATTATTGAAAATAAAAGCATCACCACTTAGACTAGTCATATAGACATGTGAAAACAGGAGCTGCAAAAACTAAACAATTTCTACCGAGGAAAGCAAGTCCAATTTCATGGAGCATTTAGCAAGCTTGATAAGCAATTAATTTAGACTTGTAATTCTTTTTATATTGCCAGGGGTTATTTGCTTCTCTACCTTATACTTTCCAACCAAGCCAAGCCTAGGTCGAGAAGGACCATCAAAAGCTTAAGGCAGTGATTTTGGCAGACACTAAATTATTCCAGTCCATACCAAGGTGCTATGGTAAGTAGTCTACAATGAAATAGGGCGACAAGCAAACCCGTCTGGATCTTGTCATTTTTATCACACAAATCATGGATACTGATTTTTGTTGAGATTGTTGGATAATTCCATGAAAAAGCAGTATTGTTTTCAAGTTGCAATTTTTGCATCCAAAGTAAAGGATTCTAGCTATCAGGCAGATAAAAGATAGCTAAAGCAGTTATACACAACATATGCTAAACACCAGGCTAAGCAGTGATCAAGTTTTGAATTTCGTAAATTAAAATCATGATCATTTTGATGTTAGATATATTAAACAAAGCTGAAACATTATGATAATGAAAATCATGTGAAGGTATATAAAACAACTAAATGCATCAGTAATTCATCATAAGGAAGCCAATGCAACATACATAAAGCATGCTCCCCTCACAAAATGCCGTAAGGGTGACAAATACCAAGTTCCCACCTCAAATAAGCAAAACACGACGCATCAAGGGGTTCGGTGAAAATGTCGGCAAGATGATTCTGGGTATCAACATATTGAAGTTCAATATTACCCTTCTCACATTGTGATCTCTGAGAAAATGATATCTCACAGCAATGTGTTTGGTTCTAGAATACTAAACCAGGTTGTTTCTAATGCAAATAGGACTAGTGTTATCACAAAACAGTAGAACACTCTTATAGTCTAACCCAAAATCACGCAAAGTGGAGACCATCCATAAAATCTATGAGAAACAGCTAGCTGCAGCAACATATTCAGCCTCAGCCGTAGATTGTGCAACGCTGGACTGTTTGCGAGAAGACCAACAAATAAGAGAAGTACCCAGAAAATGACAAGTACGTGATGCGCTCTTCCTATCAATTCTACACCCAGCAAAATCCGCATCTTAATAACCACGAAGACACAAAGAGGAAGATGCAGAATACCAAATGCCAAATTCAAGGGTATGCTTGAGATACTTGAGAATGCGCTTTACCGCTTGGCGGTGCGAAGCACATGGCGAAGCCTGAAAACGAGCGCACAGACACACAACGAAGTGTATGTCTGGCCTCATAGCAGTCAAGTAGAGGAGGGAGCCGATCATGCTTTGGAACTCCTTCTGATCTACGGCTTCTCCATCCTCATCATCGTCCAATGCTACAGATGTAGCCATTGGAGTGGCTAGGGGTTTTGCATCAGCCATGTCGAATTTCTTGAGCAGGTCCTCGGTGTACTTCGTCTGGTGGATGAAGGTAACTTGTTTTCTTTGCTTGATTTGCAGACTAAGGAAAAACGTGAGTTCGCCCATCATGGACATCTCGAACTCCCTGCTCATGGCATCTACAAACTCGGCAACCAAAGCATGAGAAGAGCCACCAAAGATGATATCGTCAACGTAAATCTGGACCAGGAGGAAATCATTTCCATGCTTGAGAGTGAAAAGGGTTTTATCTACTGATCCCATCAAGTACCCTCGCTCAAGTAGAAAAGATTTAAGTGTGTCATACCAAGCCCGAGGGGCCTGCTTGAGTCCATAAAGAGCCTTATGAAGTTTAAGGACTTTATGTGGGTATTTGGGGTTTTCAAAACCAGGGGGTTGTTTTACATAAACGTCTTCACCTATGAAGCCATTTAGAAAATCACTTTTGACATCCATTTGATAAAGTTTGAATCCTCGAGATGCAACAAAAGCGAGCAAAATCGTAATAGCCTCTAGACAAGCAACTGGTGCAAAAGTTTCAGTAAAATCAATCCCTTCCAATTGAGAACAACCCTAAGCTACAAGTCTAGCTTTGTTTCTAACGACAGATCCATCCTCCCCTTGTTTGTTTTTGAAAATCCATTTAGTTCCAATGAAATAAACATTAGGAGGGGGATCTACGAGAGTCCAGACTTGGTTTCTTTCAAAATTTCCAAGTTCTTCATGCATGGCATTGATCCAACTAGAATCAGAAAGTTCATGACTTACATCTAAGGGCTCAAAAGAAACAACAAAAGCAGAATCAATGAAATGAGCATGCGAACGTGTTACCCTTTTATCAAGCTCACCAATGATCTGCTCGGGAGGGTGCATCCTTTGGATATGATGAGGGGACTCGCGGCGGGATGCAGTCTCCCCCTCGACTTGTGCCGGTGAATGATCGAAGATGACTGATGTAGAGGTAGTAGCTTCAGGGCCTCTTGCTGAAGTGGTCAAAGCGGGGTCAGCTTCGGGGGTCGATGTCGAGGGTAGAGAGGGATCATCCTCGAACTCTCCGAGATCTTCGTCTTCAAAGATGGTTTTCTCCATATCGTGTTCATTTGCCTGTTCAAAATATCAAGTACCACAGTGGGTTGATTCATCGAAAGTTACATCACATGACTCGATGACAGTGTTAGTTTCCAAATTGAAAACACGATAGGAATGACCATGGGTATTGTATCCCAAAAATATCCCGTCAGAAGAATGCGACTCAAATTTATTCAAGTTACCACATTTCAGGATAAAGCACCGACATAAAAATACTCGAAGATGAGTAACTTTGGGCTGTCTCCCAAAACGCAGCTCGTATGAAGTCAAGTTCAAAATTGAGCGCAGAAAAATTTGGTTTGAGATGTAGCAAACAGTGTTCATGGCCTCAACCTATAACTTTCTAGGAGTCATGTGCTCATGGACCATCGTCCTAGCTATCTCAACCAAAGTGCAGTTCTTTCTCTCAGTAACACCATTCTGTTGAGGAATCCGTGGAGCAGAGAATTGATTTTCTATACCACGCTCCATGCAAAAGTCAACAAAGAGACTATTTTTGAACTCAGTGCCACTATCACTTTGAATGAATTTCAATGCACCAGTGAGTTCAATAAAAAGTCTCAAAGCCAATCTCCGAAAGTGTGAAAACACTTCATCCTTGCTAGCTAGAAAGAAGACCCAAAAGTAACGAGAGAAGTCATCGACAATGACAAGAACATACCATTTGCCACCTAAATAATTAACCCAGGAAGGACCTACAGTGTCCATATGAAGAATCTCTCCGGGTTGTTCAGTCGTCACCGTAGTGACTGGTGAGTGTGAGGCGGCAATCATTTTCCCATGTCAACAAGAAGCACAAACTAAATTCTTCTCAAATTTGAGCTTTGGCAATCTTGGGATCAGACCTAGGGCACTCAAACGAGTGAGCAACTCAAAGCTCATATGCCCTAGTTTCCTATGCCACTTCCAAAGCTCAGAAGTCGAATGGGCAACTAAGCAGTAAGAAGAACTAGATGACTCAGAAAAATAAGATCCAAAAACTCTCCCAACTCTAAAGATCTTACAAACCAAAACACCATCAGAATTGACTACTTGCGAAGTATCGAGGTGAAATCGCACTTCGAAGCCCTCATCAAGCAACTAGGATATAGAAAGCAAATTGTATCCCAAGTTTTCAACCAAAGCCACATCTTTGAGAGTGAAGTTTGAATTGATTCTTACCACACCTTTACCTTTCACTATACTCCTTCGATTATTGCCGAAGGTGATTTGTTCCTTTTGCTTGGTTGTGGTGAGGCTAGAGAACCATGCTACATTTCCGGTCATATGGCGCGAACAACCGGAGTCATGATCCACGTGCCCTCCAAGCCTCGATCTGATGCCTACACAAAATGAGAGAACCTCGATCGCTCAGTTCTGGGGTGAGTGAAAACATGATGAGGCATCCAACACTAAGAGATACGAGCAGTAGGCACAATAAAAGTAGACTATCGATGCATAGGTAAAATAGAATGATGCAAAGTATGAGGTCTACTTACATGATGTAACCTAGACACATGATGAGGTCTCCCAACCTGTCGAGGCACAAAGCTACTAACACGAGGTCTCGCACCATATGAAACATGGTGAACACCACGAGGGGCACAACCTCTCCGAGAAGATCAAGGAGCCTCGTAGATAGGACATGAGTAAAACTCAAACTTATGCATACTTTGAGATGGGTAATGCATGTCCTGGAACCTAAATGCCTGAGAACGTCGCTCATCCTTGATGCGACGGAAATAAATCCCAACCAAGTGACCCACCCGCTGGCAGTAAGAGCCGTGGAACACTCTCCTAGGTTCACTTTCATGGGTTAGAGGAATAGTCCTCATAGGCTCCTTGGGTTTTTTCACAGGGTTCTTCTTGGGAGGAATTTTCTTGGCAACAGGAGGGGTTTTCTTTGGAGTTTGGGTAGGCTTTTTGGCTGATGGAGTGTCTAACTGGGCTCTTTCTTTCTCTATGGTAGTGGGTGAGATAAAAACAATCTTGTTATTACTGTCTGAAGGAGTTCTCTCAAAACCCAAATCTAGAGCTAACCCTGCCTTGTTAGCACACATCTTGGTCCTGGCCAAGAGCAAATCCATCCTACCATTTCCCTCAATGCATTTGTTAACCACATAAAGAAGGTATTCATTTTCAGTCATAAGATTTTCAGCTTGCCCTCTAGCAAAACTGAGTTGGTCCTTAAGGGTGATGCAGGTGGGACAAGTAGGCTGCACATCCTTAGACCACTCATCACTCTCCAATCTAGCCTCTAATTCCTTAACATGCTTGTCTCTCAAATTAATGCTATCAATCAATAAAGGGCAGTTTGAATAAGCATCAGAAGAAATAGGTCTAGACTCCACCACTAAAAGTTGCTTCTCTGTAGTCAAAAGCTCATCAATAGTTTGAGCATGCACATAACGTAATTGAGCAAGCTCACTCATGACAACATTGCAGGATTGACATTCAGCATCATCAATTTTAGACTTAAGCATGACATAGTCAGTAGAAACAGATTCTAGCCTAAGTCTAAGGTCTTTTCTATCTCTAGCAGCCTGAACAAGTAATCAATCCTGACCAAGAACTACCTCATTCAATTCATCTACTTTAATGGAAAGCTGGTCATAAGATAGTGGTACCTTAGATGAGTCATGCCCATCGTCGTTGTGGCTGCTATCGGACATGAAGCAAAGGCCGGTGAAATCCCTTGCCTTCTTCTCCTTCTTCTCCTCCTTCCTTGGAGATTCTTCCTCCTCATCAGAGCTCGACTCCTCAATTGAGGAAGTATCGATGTTGCTGAGTGCAGCAACAAATTCTCTGGAAGCGGCCTTGGCTACCCGCTTAGCCACCTTGCTGCTCTTACCCTTCACATAGGGTTTCCTCTCCTTCTTGTGGTGTTTGGGGCGTTCACTCTCGTCTCTCCTATTAAGCTTAGGACAATTTGCCTTTATGTGAGAAGTATCCCCACACTCAAAACAACCACTAAACCCACTTCTCCTCTGATCTCATCTCTCATTGTGAAAACGGGTGAACCTGCTCCTTAGTGACAGAGACCAGGGAGGACAAAGCAAAACCACCAGCAAGAACACAAGTGCCAGATGTGCTTGGTTTTGTAGTGGTGCCACGACTAGAGCCAGAAACTAGTGCCAAAGGCCAAGGCATAGAGTTTCTGTTCACTACAAGAGATGCCTTGGCTATCTCTGTGGAGTTCAGCTTGCTGAAAAGCTTATCACAGGTCAATGTGCCATAACCTGTGGACTCCTCAATACTGGATATCTTAACTTTCCATATGCTACGATCAAGAGCATAAAGAAGCTTGGTATCCCTGTTATGGTCATTGTAAGCAAGTGTCCCATTGGACCGTAAGTTACTCACTATTGCGTTAAAGCGAGAAAACATGGCATCTATAGATTCACTAGGCACTTGCACAAAAAGTTGATACTGTTGATTGTATGTGCTTTGTCGCCTGGCCTTGATCTATGTAGAGCCCTCATGAAAAACAGTGAGTTTAGTACAAATCTCCCTATCTATCCTTAAGTGCTGAACCCTATCAAACTCACTCCTACTTAAGCCAATGAACAATATATTTCTAGCTTTGGAGTTAGAATTATAT